>VXBC01004066.1:0-187740 GCA_013399945.1 Ploceus nigricollis | reverse complement strand
TTTTTTTTTTTTTTTTCCGCACTGATTCACGAGCAAGAATTTGAGTCCTGTTAGCAGCAGATGGTGCCATCACTGTCGGTGGAATAAATAAACAAACAAACAAATCGGCTGAAGTTCATTTATTGGACTTCAGACAATGCCTCTTAGGGTCCTTAAGCCTCCTCGTCCCCTTCGTCCTCTCCTTGGCAGCCCCGAGCCCCGGCCGCGCCCCGCTCCCGGCGGAGCGACCTGCTGGCGCCCGGGGGAGGAGTGATGGGGACGGGGGCGCAGCCCAGATCCCGGGCTCCCAAAAGTAGGTCTCTGCTTATCCTGCAGTCCTCGCTCTGAGGAGCAACCCGGGCGTTCGGGCAGGGGTTTTCTTTGAGACTTGAGTTTCTTACCCCTTATCCTTCTCCTTTCCTTACCCCAGAAGAAAAGGAGAGGGATATCCTCCTCCCTCCGAGCGGGGTTGGCTAATTTTCTTGCGCTGACCCAGATGCAACGCTGTCAGAGTCGCAAAGAGGATACAAGAAAAAAACAAACGCCACACACAAGGGCAACAACAAAAAAAGCAGCGCTCCTCTCAGCTATCGCCGCTTTATCACCTGCACATGCCTGCAAGGAGGCTCTTTCCTCCGCTACGGGAAAAAAAATCAGCTTAGGAAAGCAAAGTTTGAACAGCGAATTCCTGTTATTTCAAAACGCCCCATGTGACAGGATATTTCCTTATCATTTGGAGCCCAGAGTTTTCCCCTGATCCACCAGCCCTTCACAAGTGCGGGGACGTGCCCGGCGGGACGCCCTCTCCTCTCAGCCGCGGGGCGCCACTGGCGGAGCCGCGGCGATGGCTCCCTCCCTGCTCCTGCTCCTGCTGCTCCTCGGACTTCTGCCCCGGGCTTTTCCGCTGCTGGGTAAGTGCCCGCAGGGGCTGTGCGGGCGAGGCGAGCCGAAAATCGAGGGGTCACCGCGGGCACAGAGCCGAACCTGTCCTGGGGCTTGCGGGGGACGTGGGGATGGAGCGTCCGCGCAGGTGAAGCCCACGACAATTTAAAGCCTCTCTGCGGCGGGCGGGCGGCTGATGGAGGCGGCCTCCCCTCGGGACCCCTTCCTCGCCCGCATCCAGAGGTGCCCGGCGGGCAAAGCCTTTTGAGTGCCCATGGCGCTGTGGACGCCGAACAGGGCTATCACCGGCGCTGCCTCAGTTTCCCCACCGCTCCGATCAGTCCCTGCCTGATTTAACACCATCACCCAGCTTTCCCTCACAAACTGCCCGGTACTGGGGCTCTGCCTGTCCTCCAGCCCTCTTGGATGGGCCCTGCTTTTGACAGATGGCTTTCGTGGGGGCATGTTAGGGTAGCTGAGGTGCTGGGATGGATAGAGGTGTGAGAACAGGGGGAAGTTGTGTTGCTTGGTGATACCTGGAGTTTGTACCCATTTACTCTGAGATTTGCCATGATTTCCAGCTCACAGGTACTTTTCAGTGAAAGTTTTGCATCTGCCTTTTCTGAAAACCTTTCAGCATCCCCTGCTCTCTAGATTGAGATCTAGTGATGCAAATCTTTGTAGCACTGCCTTGTAACCGTTCTTCCTTTGTGTAACTAGCAGCAATCAGTTTAGGCCATCTGGTAGGCAAGAGCCTGTGTAGAGAAGACAGTCGTCCTACCTGCATCTGCCTCCTTGCACTCTCCTCTTTTGCTTCTGGCTTTGGTTCTGTTCTTCTGGTGTTCTCCATTAGTGTTTAACACTGGTAGCACTTCACTGGCTTCACAAATTACTTCCTTATTTACACTCACATAATCTGTGATGGTTTGAAAATGCTGCAGAGTGTGAAGTCAGTTTGGCATTCTGGAAATCTCTACTGTGGAAATGATATTGTCCGGTGAGATTCTGCAGTGCTTGACACAATTCTTAAATGCAACTTGTGGCCAGAGATAGATAAGCAAATAGTCACAGTATGGTGAGTAAAGAAAAATGAAAGCCTGTGAGAAAAATTCTATTGGGATCTGCTTGGGACATTTGAGGGAAAATATGCTAGATCTCCTTGAATGACTGGTTGTGCACTGGTAATGGTGAAGTTGTTTCTAAAGCCTGGCATGTTCTTATGCATTTTAAAGACCTTCCTTCCAGGAATAAGTTTCAAAATATGAATTACTGGTAGAAATAGGTTTAATTCAAAGTACTAACATTGTGGTACTCATGAGCACACTGTGGTGGACCTTAAAGTGTTCCACCCACGGTTCATCTGTAGTGAAGAGCAGCATCTGTTAGAAAACTCTATAGCAAATGTTGCTGCAGAACAGCGAAACACAGCCAATGGTGCTATGTGTGATTCTGCTCAGCCCATTTTACAGATACAGCTCATCATGTTGGCAAGAGTGGTATCAAGTGTTTACAGAGAGGACTTGGCAGGGCAGAGGAAGTGCTGCGCAAATACCTGGCTTGTTTCTTCTAGACTACCTAATTACTCACATGGATACTGTTATATGGGAATCCCCTTCGGTGAGCAAGATGACAGAATAAACAGAAATAAAGCTGTAAACTTGAGCAATACAGCACTAAGTTACGAGTCTGCTCAATGGCCATGGACTAGAGAGGAGCAACACGGAGGGAAAGGAAATCCTGCAATTACAGCCTCAGCCACAGTTGCTCCAGCATCCTGCTACTTCTTGTTCCATTCTCCTGTTTTGGTGTCAGCTTATTTTTGATGCCTCCTTGGCTGTGTTGGCCTTTTAGCTGCTTGCATATGTACTACTCCCTGCATTGGGAATATGCCCTTGTATAAGCAGGTGTTTTGGGTTTACACCCTTCTAATGCTTTGTAAAGGCACTGTCGGAATAGTAGAGAGCCTAAGTTTTGCCCCCCTCTCCATCCTCACTGGGTAGACTGCTTTGTTCAGCTTTTTAACTTCATTTCTGAAGCTAAAACTCTGCATCCCCTCATACTTGGATGCAGCAATCCAGGCTTTTTACTTAGGGATACTTTTTTCATGTGAATAGCATTTTCTCTTTAACACCACAAGAACAAGAAAATAAGGACTGTTATTTTAGGCCACAGATACAATTTTAGCAGCTTGAAAAATCAGGTAGTGTTTTCTACGCATGTGAAAATGTTTGACATCTCTTTTATCCAGAAACTTTAAACATTATTTCAGGAAAAGGAGAGTTGCAAGCACTGCATATATTAGTTTACAATAGCATTGTGCTAAATGCTAGTAGAAAAGCAGAATAAAAAGAAGTTGTCACCAGCAGTGATAATTATACATTTCCTTGTATTGTCTGTGAGTAAAACAGATTGGCAAAAGACAACAATTTCTGCCTCCAGTGCTCATCAGTTTTACATTACTTCCCAGTTAGTTGGAAGCCAAAGGACAAGAGAAGGAAGCTGCACTATAGATGAGATACGTCTAGGTCAGCTCTTTCTCTGAGAGAGAGGTTATTTGTTCCCAGATTGTTCTTCTGCAAAAAAATATGATCATTTCCACAATAGAGCCTCAGCAGAGAAGGGAAGACTTTCTGTGGTTAACCTGTTTTCCCCTTAACTATTTCTCCAGTATAGAATTTGTTTAGTTTGGTAATCGTACACTAAAATAAATAGTATTTTAAATAGCTTCAATCCCCAGAGTCACATAAATTAATATTTCTCCTTCTTATCTCATACCCAAGTTAAAATACAGCTTTAAAATATTGTGCATCCTGTTACTTTATGTGAAAGAGCGTGATAAAATTACTGTGCTAAAATGTATCTCAGGTGGATCAGAGAGGAGAAGTTTTCAGTCTTTCAGCAAGACTGGCTCAGAAATGTTACACTCATAGCACATCCAAGTGCAAAAGATGTTAAAGCTTTTCAAGCAGCTACAATTTTGAAATCACCGTGGAATACATGAAAATGCATGCTGTGAAAGCACTGTTTAGTAAGAGGGAGAAATAACCTGGGAAGCTATGAAGAGCTTTGTATATTTTCATAAGTCATGAAGAGGCATAACTGGTGATGGCAAATCCCACTGCTGTTGATATTTCATTCATAATGGAGAGATGCAAGAAAGAAGTCACTGATGACTGAATTGAAAAATAAATATGTTCTACAAGAAGCTTGAGTATAAAGCTTAAAAACATATCATTCTCCTCAGTTAATACTTTAAAGATTTTAGCTGGGCTTTTGAGAACAGAGCTCCCCACTGTGAGGAAATGGAGCCTGAAGAACTTAGTGACTGTTGTCATCTCCCCACACCTGGGAGCCAGTGCCGCTGGAGAGTTCAGTGTCAGGATCTGCTCTCTACAGTGTCCATGCTCCCTCACTTCAGTAATTCCCATGGGTGCAGCTTGGATTAAAACCATGAGTGTGTTTTCTGTCTTCAGTTTAACCCATGCTTTAAACCTACAGGAGATACTAGGTCTACACCTCTCCTGCCTTGTGCTTTTGTGTGTAGATGCTTTCACTGACACAAAATAGCTGAAATGTCCTCACATCTGAGGATTGCATCATACAGCCACTTTAACAGGTGTAGTCCACACCTTCTTTTGCTGAACAAATGTTGAGATTTTCACACCAAAAGGAGTGCCCAGATTCATATTTCATTTAGATAGCAGGTAAGGTTACTTCAAACCAAATCATTCCAGTGTTTTTTTTTTCTTACAGATACTAGCATCTTCTTAATATACAATGAAGATCACAAGCGCTGTGTACTGGCTCAAAGTTCTAATTCAGTGACTACTGCCCCTTGTGTTCAAGAAAATGAGTCACAAAAATTCAGGTGGGTCTCAGATCACCAGCTTATGAGCATAGCATTCAAATTGTGCTTGGGAGTGCCTTCGAAGAAAGACTGGGTTCCGATCACTCTGTATCCTTGTGACAAGGCTAGTGAACTTCAGCGATGGGAATGCAGAAATGAGACTCTCTTTGCAATCCAAGGGGAAGATTTGTTTTTCAACTATGGAAACAAACAGGAAAGGAATATTATGCTGTACAAGGGATCTGGTTTATGGAGTAGGTGGAAAGTCTACGGAACCACAGACGATCTGTGTTCTCGAGGCTATGAAGGTAAAGTTCTGTGAATTAATTTCTGTATTTTCAAACTCATTTTTAGGTGTAGATAATTAAAATATTTTATATGTGTAGAAGAATTTCCTTAATCTTATTAATCATCAGTGAGTGTGAATTCAGGTGAAATCAACAATACTTGAGTGGATGCACTTTTTGTTTCTAGAGTAGTTCAGTTTGGTTTTTGTCAAACTTGTCGAAGTGCTGGTAGATGATTAACCATGCATGGTAGTGATTCATTTAGAAAGAATAAAAAATTCTGTGGTTATTCAAAACATGTGTATAACTATTACACAGCAGTTGATGATAGCTTTTACTATTTACTACATGTGTACAGAAAGATGTAGTGCAAGTGTTTAGTCTGTTGATTATATTTTTTTCCTTGGGGTACAAATATTGACTGGCAGTAAGATATTAGTTAATTCTTGATAGCTTTATTTCCACTGTATTGCAGATATCTTCCTAGGTGTTTGAAGGGAGTCTCAGAGTTGGTGCTAAAATGTTAGACAAAGAAATAAGATAGTTTAAATAGTTAAATTTGAATAAGATGTTTTAAATAGTTAAACTTGAAAAAGTTACGTATAATACATCTCTCTATATATTCATTCATCTCTATATATATATATTAGTGATAAGTATCTGGAAATACATTTGACTTCCCATTTAGTATTCTTTGATAAACAGAAATGGTCACAGAGGGAGGTATGGATGCAGTTTCTGTGGTTTACACTATGGCTGGTTACAGTACTAGTCCTTGGCCAGAAGCCAGAATAGAAGAACCCTAGCAAAGCAAATTATGTGAAAGAAGGCAGGGGAGAAATGTAATAATGTCCTGCTATTCCTTCCTCCTTCATGTTCTAGTAGCTCTGTGAGACAGAGACCCTGGTATGTCACCTCTCCAAAAATCCTTGTCCAGTCCAGTTTCCCTGTATGTCCTTCCATCAATGAATGTACTTTACATGTGCACACACAGAAAGCTGCTTTAGTTACTTTCATAAGTTCCATTGAGTCAGGTTTCTGATTTTAAAAAGTATCTTTACATGCAAATATAAAATTTATTTGGGCATAATATATTGGAGTCACTCTATGGCATATATCTTTCAAGTTTACATGAACATGCTCTTCCATGTCCAAAATGATCAGCAGTTGCCTGGGTTATTGACAGAACACTCAACAATCTTTTGTGCTTTAAAAAATGGCATAACTGTGTGTGTTTTATACTTTTGATTGTTATGCATGGGAAATTTAACATGGGAATGTACTTGTCTTAGCTCAGTCAGTTGTGGTCTGTTGTCTCCCTTAGCAACAAAAATTTGTCTCACTTTGAACGTGGGTATCAGCTTAGACCTAGAGTAAAATGATCAACGTTCCAGTTCTAGTACAACTGAATACTAAGCTAGCGAGCTTTCCTTGCTATAATGTTTTCAACAGGATCATAAAGACGAACTTCTATATATCCCATGCTTATTAACTTTTATACAATTTTGAATTGTTTTGTCTCCTTAGATACCTACACAGTGAAAGGAAATGACAATGGAGCCCCTTGTGTATTTCCTTTTAAGTTTGGTGGTAAATGGTATGCTGACTGCACGGATGCTGGCAGATCAGATGGCTGGTTCTGGTGTGGAACCACTTCGGACTATGATGTTGACAGGAAGTATGGATTTTGCCCAATGAAATGTAAGCTTTTTACATTCACAAAATGTGCTGTTACCCAGCTGCCTGGAAATACGTCCATAACATGTGTTTTACAGTTTGAAATGTCTCTGTTTAGCCTGCTTTCCTTTTAAGAGCAGCATAAATATCCAAATATAGGACCCAGCATAAAAAACATTGCCCAATTATTTTTGGGTGAAAGTATGTTAATTGTATTCCGGAATCTCTGCGTACACAATTTCCTTAAATAGAAAGTCAATTAGATGCTTACATTAGCATAAGTAGTAAATATAAAAGGTCAAAAAGTAGAAATCTGTGAAGTGGAACTGAAAGCTAGAATACAGTTTAATTGAAAATTAAAATTACTTTAGAGAATGAGTTGCCTTTTAGACATGAAGGAGGTTTCATGAACTCTTTAGTACCTCCCAGGGTTTCCCAAATCTGTGTACTGTATTTTAGTTCTGTCTTTTAACTCAATTAGAAGTATTTGTATTCTAAAGTCCCTGGTTTGAGTATACTTGGTGTTTAAAATGCAGTATTATCAAAATACAGAACTTTATTTAGAAATGTTGATCTTACTTTAAGTAAATGGAAGTAATTTATGCCTGCATGGATCTGAATTCTTTTAAATTTTAATGAATTTTCTCTGGACATCTGTAAAATATGTACTAAACATTTTGTCTTCAAGCTGCTTTTCTGTCATGCTGAGAAGGGTAGCACTTTTCCCTCCTTTCTTCTTTATTATTGTGTTTTGCTGTAAAGCTCAAGATGACTGCAAGCAGAGCTAAGGAGAAAAATATGCCTTTCCTTTGATGTGAAGAAAACTGTTTGGGTTGATCTTAGCTGGTTTGATGACAAATTACTGGTGTCCTTGCCTGATTTCCATGAATGTTGCATTCAGTATTTCAGCAAATAAAAACTGCCCTTTTTTTTTCTCCTATGCCAGTATCATTTCAAGACAATAAAAACATGCTGGGAATATCAATCCCATTAATTAAGCACATGCAAATTTGACTTAAGAATACTCCCTGCTTAGTATTATTTGAGTACAACAAATAGGAGGCATCATTAAAATTTTGTTTAATTCTTTGGCATAATTCAAGGAAATCCATTCAGATGGCAGTGATTGTTTTTGGAAAAAGCTGCTTTATGCTGACTGCCTGCATGTTTCCTGCCTGATTCTTCAGTACTAGCTATAAAATGTTCAAGTTTGAGTCATATATTTTAGTGAGAGACAGGTCATGGTAGCAGAAGTTTTAGTCATCCCTTTGAAAGAGAAATGAATGAGATATGAGAGTGTGATAAGTTAATAAACTTCAACAACACCTTTAAAATGGAATGTTTAAGTCTGTGTGTGTTTAAGTTTATTTACTGAGAATAAAGTGTTGTTTCCTAAACTGTCTTCTTAAATGGAACAAGGGTGCAAGCATGAAAATATGTGATGCAAACTATTGCAGCTGCTCATACTGGGGCCAGGACGTTCAGTGGGATGTCTGTGGCTGACTCAGTCACTTCTCATTGTGACCAAAACCACCTCAGATGTTCTCCAAAATGAAGAGGGCATGAGGCTGTACCTGCAACAGTTATTGTAATCAATAGAGGTGGAGAAATTTTGTCAGTGGAGGTGACATAATTGTGATTATGACCCTTTATTTGGTGATTTACAAAGAGATGCTAAGACAGTAACAGCAGAAGCCTAAACCCCAAGGGAAGGAACTGAGCAGTGTTGCTACAGCAAACAATTTTTAGTAGCCTAGGAAATGCTGCTTCTTTATAGGGTACACCATGTCTTTTTGAGCTGTATGCTGCCCTTCAAAGAAGGTACTGGGGAAGAAAACAAGTTGCATAGTGTAAGACCATCAGGAGAGTGACTCAACATGTACCTATAGCTCTATTCCAGTGGGAAAAAGTCCATTGAGGCCTCTCTTGATAGATGAATTGAAGGATTCAGAAACCCTTCTAAGCAATGTCTGAAAATGCAGGTGACTAGGACAGAAACAAAACCTGCAGAAAATAAATGCATGCTGAATTCATCTGTGTAGGGATAGAGTTCAGATTTTTATTAATTTTCTACTTATGTACTGAGGACAGGTGTGATTTAACAGTAATTTAGCTTAAGTGCTAAAATATATTATTCCAGGAAACTGTTTCATCTTTTTGTTTCTCTGGGCAACTAAGCTTTAAACAATAGCACATAGATTTTCCACAATCCTGCTCTGCAAAGACATTTGAACTCTTAAAACTCAAATGTCTTAAAAGCAAATTATCCTAGATTTAGAAATGGGTTTGATTTTTATGAAAGGCCAAAATTCTACAAGAGAGCACCATATGGAAGTCAGCTATAAATTATGAGATGGGGGAACTGAGGTGGAAGGTTGGATGAATGCCCAAGACTTGTTTACCTCTTCTCTGTAATAATTGCACAAGATTTATAAACCCCTTACTATCAAGTCAGAGCCACTTTTCTTTACTGAATTATAGATTTTACTATTTTTGCAATATTAATTTTATCCCAAGCTTGTGCACAGGGATTTATGGTCCTTTAGAACACTGTGTAGCAAAGAAGTTTTGATTCTGATAGTTATAAAATATTTTGGACAGAAGTTGATTTGTGGATAATGATAATCAGATGAAAGTTCCCATTTTTACTGAAATGTCATTATTACAGTAGGTTGTATTTGATTTCTTTTTAAAATAATGTGAAAAGAAGCACTTTTTATTACCTATAGATAATCAGATTTAATACAGGAAAAAGTGGAACTGGTACGTGACCTCCTGGTATTTAACATATATCATGCTTTGTTTTGAGTTTTGTTTATTGTACTGTTTCCCTCTATTTGCAGACTGAAGTATTTTGAGCATTCTGAATTTAGATAAGACCTCTTTCTCCCAATTTTTTCAGATTGCAACTTGAGAAGCTGATAAAGGCTTCAGGAATTCAGTTGTTTTCTCCTTGTTGGCAGACATGCAGTGATCTCTGCTGTGTTCTGCTTTAGTCATGCAACTTTATTCCCTTTATGTGATATTTAGCTCAGTGTTGGGACCTCATGTAGGTTCCATTTTTGGCAGATCAAGATCACACTGTTTTCTGTTACTTGTTTGTGGAGAAAAAATTGAGATGAGGCAGGAGAGACTGCAGCAGTGTAAAGAATGTGGTACCTTCTGGGGCAGCTTCTAATGTTGGGTCCTTTTGGATGATGCTTTCACTGGCATTGCCTTAAGGTGCCAAGTTCAGGTATTCAAGGAATTCAGTCAGGCTATGTGGCAGAGGAGAAAGTCATGCTATGTCAGACACATGCTTAAGAAATCAGGAATTGCAGGGAAATGTGAAGTGGATGCTGATGATGTCAGCTCTGCATTCAGCACTTGGGTCTGATTAACAGAATCACAGTAAGAAAATCCATAGCCACTTCACACAGTGACCCAAATTAGTAAAAAAAATTGGGATTTATCTCAGAAAAAAGGTCAGCTTTATATACATCTTAGCTAGCATCAGCCTGAAAGTTTTTAGTCTTTTTCTCCACATTCACAAATCAACTCTTTTAGCACATTTTAAGCCACTTATTGTTTACTTTAAACAGCAGATTCTTTTGTACCAGAGAAAACGGTAACCTTGTTTAATTCTCTGTCTACTGTCCTGGATCTACTATTACATTAGAGAACCTCAGGATTCCTTTAAAACCATTTGTCTGTAGCAGTGTTCAGGCATTGTGTGTCTTTTGCTATGCAATTCTTTTTGTAAATTTTATCTGTCTCTGTCTTCATGATGAGTTACAGCATTTTCTTTTCTCCCTATAGTTACTAGTAATGATTTGTGGAACACGGACCCTTTAACAAATGTCCAGTACCAGATAAACTCTGAGACAGCTCTGAAATGGCATCAGGCAAGAAAAAGCTGTCAGCAACAGAAGGCAGAGCTATTAAGCATCACAGAGTTACACGAACAAACATACCTGACAGGTAGGTTAATATTACCCATAATTTCCTTAAAAAAGTGTATTATTGCAACAGTGACACTAATATGGCATGCTCCATTATGAAGATTATATTTGTTCAATTTTGGCAACTAGTAAATTGAAATAGTTATATTGAATGATTCATCTGGAAATATAGGACAGATAGTATTTATTTTATCATGATTAAATATTGCCATAAGCTAATAGTGACATAAAAAATACCACAATTAAGTAATGCAGGCAATAAAGAATGAATGTTGGAATGCAGAAAAATGCAAAGTAGTTTGTAAACTGAGGATGTAGATACCAAGATTGCATCCTTTTTGCACTCTTCTTGTAGTGTGTATTAGTCAGCAGTTTTGCCTATTTCACTAAAGCCGTTGCATCTTCAGTATATCCTAAAATATGAAAAGAAAAAGAACTAATAAACAAAAGGACTCATAAATATTCTCTTTTAGTTTCAATCTCCTTCAATGTTTTTGGAAAATTCTCCTATGAGAAAATTCTTAAATTTTACTCGAATATGTTTACATTCTACATTGAGAAAGTCTTCTTTATTAGCTTCTCAGCCTGTATACAAACATGAAATACTTCACTGATTCATCTATTAAATAGATTAGAAAATATTTTGAATATGTTACATCAGTTGAAAGATAAAATATTCTATACCATAAGCTATATGTTGTACTCTCAAAATAAATTTTATTCTATTTTAAAATAGAATAAGAGGATTAGATAATGGTTTGGGTAGAAAGGAACATTTAAAGATCATCTAGTCCAACCTCTCTGCTATGGTATGGGACATCATGGATTTGACTAGGTTGCTCAAAGTCCCATCTAACCTTAGCTTGAACACTTTCAGTGATGAGGATCAACAATTTCTCAGGGCAACCTGTTCCATCAACATTGTAAAAAATGCCTTCATTATATCCAATCTAAATCTACCCTCTTTCATTTTTAAACTATTATCCCTTGTCATGTCACTACAAGCCCTGGTAAAAAGTCTTCCACCAAATGTCTTAGAAGTCCTTTTAATTTATTGAAAAGCCATGATAAGGTCTCCCCAGAGCCTTCTCCTCTCCAGGCTAAACAAACCCAGCTCTGTCAGCCATTCTTCACAGGAGGGATGTTTCAGCCCTCTGATGAATTTTCTTGCCTCGTCTGGACTTGCTCCATGCCTTTCTTGTACTGGGGGCCCCCACAGCTGATGCAGCACTCCGAGTGTGTCTCCCCAGAGAAGGGTGGAGGGTCAGAATCCCTTCCCTCGCCCTGAAGGCCACGCTGCTTTGGAGGCAGCCGCGACATGTCTGGCTTTCTGGGCTGCAAGTGCACATGGCCAGGTCCTGTCCAGCTTTTCATCCATGAAGTCCTTCTCTGCCGTGCTGCTCTCAATCCATTCATCCCCTAGTCCATATTGATATTGTGAATGTCCTGACCCAGGGATAGGACCTGGTGCTTGGCCATGTTGAACTTCATGTGGTTGGCATGGGCCCACTCCTCAAGCTTGTCAGATGCCCTCTGGTTGCCACTGCTTCCCTCAAGTGAGCCAAACGCACCTCTCAGCTGGTGCATCTGCAAACTTGCTGAGGGTGCACCCAATCCCCATGTCTATGTGACTGACGTAGATATTAATAACATTGGTCCCAATACAGACCCTAGAGGGACACCACTTGTTACTTGTTTCCATTTGGATTCTAAGCCATTGACTGTAGCTCTTTAGATGCAGACATCCAGCCAATTCCTTATCCATCTAGTAGTCCATCAATCAAATCTATATTTCTACACTTTAGAGGAATGAGAAATGTATTTTTAATGCTATGAACAATTTGTTCTGTCTAAACTTCTGTTTTCAATTTAAAGATTTGGTCAAACCATGGGTTGTTTTTTAAATGACTGTGAGAAAATTACTGTTGAAATTAGTGCTCAAGGGAGCAAACTGGTGCTGACACAGAAGGTAGTTATTAGTTGATGTGTTTTAATTGCAAACTGATACATATGGCTGCTAAATGTAGGTGAAGATCAGTTTTTCATTATACAACTACCCTGGCAGTCCTAGGATTTCCTGTCATGCTCAGTCCTCAGTTCTCCTAACCATAAATTGTTTGTCTAGGAGAAGTAATAGAGCATGTTAATATGTTGGTGCAAAACCAGGTCTGAGATTCCAATTCTTTCCAGTCAACTACCTCTCCTTTTAAGTTTGTCATGCTTCAAGTGCTGCCCATCGCTGTGGTGTCAAAGACAGCTACAAATTGCAACATCTTGTCATGATCCCATCAGTAGAAACAGAAACAAATTATACATATTGCACAATGATTTTTTGTGAACTATGCAGAAACACACTTAAATTAAAAAAATCAGCAGGCATCCAGCTGCGCTTCCAAGATTTATACTAAGGGCAGAGATAGAAAATTGATTAGTACTGATTAGGAATAATGTTCAGCAGGGCCATATATAAGCATGATATTTCTAAGCGTTTTTCAGAGCTAGAGGAATAAATTTGAATTGTTTTTTTTGAAGCCTGACTTAACATTGGCTGAAGAACTGAAATCAGATCAGTCTGAAAAATGCACAAGATATGCTGCTAAAAAGATGGTGTTTGCAATGATTGCATTTTAATGTATTTTGATAAATGAGAACAGGTTTTTTACACAGTGAAATTCACACTTGTTAATTTTATGGAAGAGAAAATATACACTGGGAAACTATATCTTTCATTTTAGAAAACTGATTTTTTGCTTTGTGACCTTTTCTGCATCTTTATCCATTTAATATTTTATAGTTCTGAAAAAAACAAGTTTCATGTTTGTGATCAATGGTAGCAGAGTCATTTTGTTTTCTGTTGTAATAAAATTCTCCAAACCTAAATATGTCAAAACTCTAAAACTAAACTGACCAATGTAAGATGACCTGTTTATCAGGTTTAGCATAACCACCTTAACTAGAATGTTAAAAATTGTTAAAACTTATACTAGGAAAAAGGAGAAGGCTTAGCAAGAATTCAGCTCTCAAGTTTTGAGGAGTGTTTTCTCCTGCTGTGAACTTCCAATGTCTCTCTCTGTCTCTGTTACCTAGGTCTGACTCGCACACTGAGTTCAGCTCTCTGGTTTGGTCTCAACAGTTTGAATTTCAACAGTGGATGGCAGTGGGTTGGTGGTGCTCCTTTTCGGTACTTAAACTGGGTTCCAGGTAAGGTTAATGCATTGCTACTCAGTTCAAAAGGCAAAAATTTTGTCATTGTGTAACAAATATCTTTTCTAGCACTCTATTCTCCTTCAATTATTGAGCTTGTTTTGATGCTGAAAGATTCTGATTGTGGTTATGAACACTGTGAGTAATGGCCCTTATGCTAGAGATATGCCCCAGGCCTAATTTATTATTCATAATGGAAATGGTAGGCTCAAAATCCATAGGAAAGTTTTAAGTCATCTGTTGACATTTCATTTGCATATCTTCCTAATTAATTTTATTTCTGAATACAGAAGAAGTGCTGTCAAAGTCTTCATTTGTGAGATTAGAGTGATCAATAGTGGGGTTTTTTTGGTTTTTGTTTTTTTGGTGGTTTTTGTTTGTTTGTTTTTTCCTTTTCTTCAAATTCCTTTCCAATTTGTTTTTGTTCAATTTTTTTTATTTGCTTCAAGAATACCTTTTCATTTTCATTTGGGATTAACCTACCCCCAACAGTAACACATATCAAACCAAACATTTGAGGCTAGACTACTTTGACAGAAGCCCAGCTACAGCTGTGGCTGAACTCTGGTGCCGTCACTAAAAAGTTTCTGTGCCATCTGTGCACATGGTGAAGGGCTGCATCTCTGGTTGACTATTCAGAGTGCCTATGTAATAGTGTTTTTTTGCAGGACCCTTGCCTTGTTCCTTTGCACTGCCTATTCAGGGAGCTTTTGGAGACTAATTTAAAGTAGGTGTCTGAAGTTCTGCAGTGTAAATGCTCTTTATCTTTGCTGAGCATTTAATCATCAGTAACTATAAGTGCATGCTCCAGTATATCACCCAGGGCCTTCCTTGTGTAGATAAGGCCAAAAGCACGTTTTAGATGGATAAACTTCTTGAGCAGGCAAGCTCTGAAGAGTGAATTGAACAACTTTATAAATAGCTCTCCAGTGGAGTGAGCACACAGGCAAACAGATGAACTGCAAGTTGCAGTGGGGGTATTTATAGGTCTGTCGTCCGAGTGCACTGATGAGACTGCACACAAGGAGGAGTGGGGGAAACACAGTTGTGAGATGGAGCCAAAGCAGCAAGAGGAGCTGTTCACGGTTGTTAAAACTGCAGACAGCTCTCAGTTGTACTGTAAAGAATTAAATAGTTAAGATGGGTTTTGATGTAATGAAAATGGACTCCATTTATCCGTAACTCCTTAATTTCATTCAAAGATAATACTCTACTCTTATGTCCCTGTAACATACTTTATACTTGTGCTACCTCCTTCACGACTTTATGTTGGCTCAGCCTTCCTCTGGCTCATCCCCATTACACTGAATGTTTAAGAACTCTCTGTTTTTCCATTAACCCATTTTAAGGGAATTTGTGAAAACTTCATGTTCTTCCATCTCACTAGCCCTAAATAAATAAATAAATTTTGAAAAATGGAACTGTTATCAATATTTGAACAAAACTGATTTTGCTTAGACATTTTGACGATCTAGCTGCCAATAGCTGGACTTCTTTGTGCAGTGAAACAATTTAACACTGTATTTTTGAAGTAAGCATATCTATTTCTCCTATGGGAAGAAAATAGAACACGACTGCAAATATAAGACTATATTTAATCTAAAGTAATGAAATCATAATGATACAAGGAAATTTCAGTGAACAATCTTGGACTCTAAAAATATTGATCTGTTGTGTTTGTTCTGTGTAGTACCAATGCTTGTTATGTCGTATAGTGGCGTATGGCCAGAAATTAAAGAAAAAACATGCTAAGTTTAATAACACTACGTTAGATCTTGGAAAGTTCACCTGGTTTATTGCTGAAATTTCTTCTGTTCTACAGGTTCTACTTTTCTTCTAGGTGTTTTTGTTAGTGTTAATGCTAACCAACTATAACAAAAAATATACAAATATCCTCATACTGTCTTGTTTAGACAAATGAGTAGGAAGCCCACATCAGAAAAATAATTACTTATTATTTTTCTTATACTGAGTACAGAATTTGACTAGCTTACGGAACGGTTTTTTTACCTAAAGACCGTCCTCTGGAGCTTAGACATTCTTCATTTAGAAAAGGAAAAACTCCAAAGAAAATAAACACATACACTGTAATACCTTCTACCAGGACTTTGAACATGTAAAGAGGCTGTTAAATCATGAATTTGCAACTTGTGGCTGCTGTGGAAAAATTATCTCTTAATGGAATGAACTTCCCCCTTCAGGCTAAAGGACTGTTGAGTACCACAGTTGTCTATGTATCAATGCATTTTTAGGTTGAAGCATGGACCACAGGGGAATGTGAGAGTTGGGAGGGTAGCCATGTTGTGCTTATAGTCTGTTGTTGATGAGATTTGTGGTGGTAGTTTTTTGTTTTGTTTGGTTTCTTTTGTTTTTTAAGGCCATCCTTCTCCAGAACCTGGAAAAATCTGTGGTGCATTGAATCCTGGCAAAGGTGCTAAGTGGGAGAACTGGGAATGTGATAAGAAACTTGGCTATATTTGTAAACGAGGAAATGCTACTTTAGAATCTTACATTATTCCTAGAGGTAGGTTTGGTAATAAACCCTCAACGAATTCTTAATGACCAGTGTTTTTTATCTGTAAATGGATTAGGTCTTATTGCATGTGGTAAAACCAAGCAAAGGACTCTGTAGACTGTGGTTTGACCAAGATTGCCTCTAAAAGTAAACAGTGTGTACTTCCTTTTTTCTCTGGCCTCCTTTCTTCCTGTGTAATAATTGTCTTGAGAACTCCACAATTTTGCAATTTAACTCTTTTCCAAAACTAAGCAGAACTGTCAGATTCTGATTATAAAATAATAAAAAAGGAATTTAATGTTTTTAAAATGATGTAATTGTCTGAAGCCCCATGTACACAATGAAACTAATCCACTTCTTCCTGTAATTTTTACTACTTATGAGTTGGTACAAGTCAGTAGTGGAATAGAAGAATGTTTTAAAATTCTTTTGAATTAGATATTTTTAATGTATCTACGTGTCTTATAAATATAGAAATATAAAAGTATGTATTTGTATACGTATAAAAGCATATACAATTCTTTATGAAATTATTTAAATTATATATGTATATACACTTTTTTAGAAGAAATGGAACTCTGGAACTTGCTTCACCTACTTAAAAAAAAGACAGGAGAGGGATAAGATTTATTTTGACCTCTTTCCTTATTCTCTCTCTATGTACTATAAACATCTTGTAACTTACTCCTTTGTTTCATCACTCCTTCTTTCTGTTCTTTCTGAGTTCTTTTCTTTTTCTAGGTCATTCCTGTATCTCTTAAATCCACTGATATTATTTTGTATAGGCTTTAGAAGCAGAGGGCTGAACCGGAACTAGATTTCCAGTCCATTTATTAATATGCATCACTACTTGCAAAGCAGATGTTTTGGAAAATCAGTGTTTGATATTTGGCTTAAAAAACAGTTGATGCTTTTTAATATTTTTTCTGCTTTTGCCAATATAGAATCTGTCCTGTTAAAACCACTTAGGACAGAGAATTCTGCCTCATTTTTTTTGCTTTGCTGCTAAGAGAAAAAAAAACCCACAAGAATGAGCTGGTGTCTCATTAATTAGATATTGAAATACATATTAATTAAATTGATGATTTGGTATTGAAATCAAGTACATTCATTGCCTTAGCTGAGAAAGACTCCAATGCATGTTAAAATTATTTCTTAATTTAAGGTGTAAAGTTTCGTTAGTATTTGTATACAGGTGATACCCAAATAGTTTCATTTATATAGGTTGTTTGGCTGGCTACTGCTCATCTTTTCGGGTTTCACACATCAGTTCTGAAACACTGACACCTACAAATATAATATCAGTTTAAGACTGGCTGCTATATTATTTATATTTACATTCAGGGTTTTTTTTTTTGGAGGGAAGTGTATGTCTAATGGTCATTACTCTCTTTTGCATTCAGCTTTTGTTCCTAACCCCCACCTCCACCCTCCAGTTTACCAGCAATTTGAAGGAAGAGAAAAAAGTTTTCAATTAAACAGAAATTGCTGAGTAAACACTGTGACAGATAAACCAGAGATTGGCAGTAGTTCACTTAATAAAATATTTTCCAAAATGTCCCACGGGGGGAAGTAATAAAAGGAGTAAGCGTGGAATCATACAAGGTGTTGGGTGCCCTCAGCTTCTAAAGGTAAAGGAGAACTCATGCTTTCCTGAGTTAAGAAATAAATTAATTGCAAATTCATACATGCACTTAGTTGTTCACCTGACATTAAACACAAAGAAAAGCCCTTGAAATTTTAACCCTAGAAGTTATAATTGTGTTTAAACAGGGCAGTATGTGGAACAGAGAAACATTTTACAACAGAATGTAATCATGCTTGTGTTCAAAACAAAGTGGGGAAAAATCTTTACAGAATATTTGTTTTCATTACAGATGGATTTTCAGAAAGCAAACATCTGCAGGATTGTTTTGCATTTTTGTTTTTTGCTTCTTGTAACAAAATATTTTTTTCCAGCAGGGGGCCACATCATGTTGTACATCAAAGTATCTTCAGGCTACAGAGCATTTGTTCTGTAACCTAGCAAAGTATATTAATAGAAATGTATTAATTTCAAATTCAAAATACCGAAAGGAAAGGCTGTCTATGTACCTCCACGAAGTGATTACCAACGTAGATTTCATCCCAAGCCAACAAAGCGTGGTGATCCTAAAGCACTGTTTACAAATGTTTCTTTAAATATTCAGTTAGGAGAAATAAATGCTCTTACTGTTATTGCTGAGATGCTGTGTATCTCTGTCTTATCAGACCACATAGGATGGGTCTAAGAGAGACATTTGAATGTCTGAATCACAAGACTGACTTCAGCTAGTGCTTTCACCCTTTTAGGCACACAAGTCAAGCACTGCGATATTTTTCAGACTTCAGAAATTCAAGCTTACAAGAAAGTCAGCTTCACAAGAGTACTTGCTCTCTGAGGAATAACTATTCTACAGTTACAGGCCAATACATTTATCAGCTTGACATCTGGAATAATATTGTTTGAATGTTAATGTAATATTATCTTTTACCTTTTATTTGTGATAATTTGCATTGCTTTTTTTATTTAAGTGAAATTATGTCCAGGGAGCAGTACTTGTTTCCATTAGAAGGAAAAAGTAAACTGGATGGCTTTGAGTTGTCTAGTAGTCTCTTTAAAAGTAGAATGGGGAAGCACAGAGTTAATTTTTGCTGAGTAGCTGAAATGAAGGACTGAAGAGTTTCTTGTACTAAGAAATCCCCAGCAATGCAATTCAATAAGACTTATACCAAAGAAACTGGACCATCAACAGCTTTTTTTTTTTTTTTTCCTTTTATGCGGCCTGCAACAAGTTCCCTCTTGTTACTGGGTCTACAAACAAAAGTTTTTCTGTCCTGCCATAGCTGCTTTAGTGTTTATTTAGTAATATTGTCACAGTCTGCATCCACTTGAAAAAGAGATGCTCATGGACTCACTGAGACGTAAATGCCTTTGTGACTCTCTGTGGCTACATCTGAACTGCTGATTTCTGTCCTATGCAACGTTTGTAATTTAGGGAAGGGTATGTTGAGTGTTCTCTGATTTGTGGCAAAGCAGTGTAAAATGCATATGCTCAGAGCTGAGATCAGGTATAAGACTGACTAGACAGCTGTGTGAAGCATCAAACTAACTTCTACAACAGTGTTTGTCACCTCTGTGCTCGCTTGTTTCTCCCAACACCTCCAGTACATTCAGTTTGTTTTTCTGGGGTTCCCCCACCCTCTATTTCACCTTTTCCTCTCCTTTGGCAGACTTGAGAAGTCTCTGACCAAGCATTGAGCCCCTTGTCCTGGGGAAAATGTTTCGTTTTACTAGAACTTTGTGAGAACATGCTAGCATTTTTTAGACACAGGTCTGTTTATAATAGAAATGTGTGTTGTGACACTAAGTATCTATTAATCATCAGTATCATCCAGTTGAAACAGGATATGTGCCTGCAACAAGGTCCTGACTGGTCATGAGTTTGGGTGCCTATTTACACATTTCAATGGGATACATCGTGCTGTTAAACAAACACATTGCTCGTTCTTCTGATACATACAAGTTTTTTTGCCAGCAGAATTTCTGAAAACCTGCTGTCCTTGTTCTACTCTATATATTGGTGTTTGCTAAACCCATCTGCTGATTATAAATAAAGAGCTGCAAGAATCATAATTTGTTTCTACAAGAGCAATACTCTGTTTGTTATATGTTCGAGTGGTACTCCTCCCAAGGTTGAATTGTTTGCTGAACAGTAATGTGTTTGTTGGCAATACCCTGGTGCTCGTCTACTGAGCTTCTGAATGCAGGTTTTAAGCATAAATCATTTATTTTGACAGCATAATTTTCTCAGTTAAGCTTCTGAAAAGGATTCCTAAATGCAGTAGTCTTATTTGGGTTCTCTTAGGATTATGTATAATCAGTTATTTCTTTCAGTAGTCTAGCAGATGGGCTAATTCATAAAGTGCCTAAGTTTTTTTTGAAAAATAATTACTCTCATAAATATGTATTGTAAACTCAGGTTCTTAACATATAGCATGGGGGTTAAAGAGAGGTGCTGACATCAGTGTAGAAAAATTATGAATCACCACTCTGCAGACCTTACATTTTAGTATGCACATATGCATGTGTATAAAAGACAAAACTGTCTTTAATTGTCTTTTCTCAAGTTGCAAGCACTTGTTAGCAACTGTAGTATTCTTTAAGTGTGGAAGTTTCAACTTTCAATTATTCATGCAGATTTTTATCACTGTACACATTTTTCATCTCTGCTTTTCTCCATGAAGAAAATATATGATTAAATTTTTTTAAAGAATATTTTCTGATGTGATGTTTAGTCTTTAGTTAAGAGCAGAATTCTGAAACTCTTCATGGCAATTTTTCTTTTCAGAGACAAATGTGCCTATTAGGTGTCCCGACCAATGGATGTCATATGCTGGTCACTGTTATATAATTCATAGGGAGCCCAAAATATGGAAAGATGCCTTAACATCTTGCAGAAAAGAGGATGGAGATCTGGCAAGCATCCATAATGTTGAAGAATACAGCTTTGTTATTTCTCAACTTGGGTACCGTGAGTATTTTTTCACAGTAGCATATCTATATATACTGAGTAGAGAAGGTGTTTTGAACATGTCTTACCTGTTAATAAAACGAGGAGACTGTCCTGATCACAGGGTGCAGAAGGACTTGAATTTTAAATTTAAAAAATCAGAGGAAAAAAACCACAGAATAGGATATAATAATATCCTATAATTGTCCTGACCACAGAGCACAAAAGGACTTAAGTTTTAAATTAAAAAATTGGAGAAACAAAACACAGAATAGGAGTACAAAACCCAAACAGGCTTTACTGCCACAAAAAAACCGTGGTCAGTGTTGCAAATTGCATTATCCCCAGAATCCTATTTCTTAGGGTCTGCTTCTCCTTCTTCTTTTACATAGGTTAAAACAATTTAAAACTTTTTCATAAGATAAAAGTATTTTACTATATCTTCAAAAATAAATGGGGATAAGTGAAGTCTGCTGATCCAAGACAGTTTGGGAAGATCTGTGTCCTATTATTAACACTGCCATGTCCTTATGTTTCAAGCCATGCTGGTTGTGTTTCTCCTGAAAAAAGAATCCATCTGTCCCAGTATATGGACTCAGATATGCCCCATATCAAATATAATATTTATGTGCTTGGTTTGTGAGCACAAATTTGAACTGTTGCAAGGCAAGTTAGTCTGCAGGTGCAAGATGTCTTCATTAGGAGAATGCATCCATGGTGTCTCTGAGGCAATTTCGTGGTTGCTATTGCTTTACATGAACGTGCTCTTGCATGGAGGAGCAGTTAACTGCTTTTTGGTGGAAGCAGGTCCACACCTACACGTGCTTCTTTGAAGTGACTGATGTTATGTGTGCTTTCAGTGCCAGGTAAAGATGAGTTAGTTTATCCTTCACTTAAAGTGTAGCTATGTGCTTTGAGCTGCAGCAGGACTGCTGCTATGAGTGGAAATCATAAAACAGCTGATATGCTTTACTTTTGTATCCTAGCTACCTCCACAGCATCTCGTGCTTGTCTTCACGTTCCTGAAAGAGTGACTTGTTCTCTCATGAAACTTTTAATCCTTCAAAAGACATTCTTAGGAAAGGTGGGACCTCTTGATAAGACATTAGGACATTTGATAGAAGTTAGGTTCTAAAGGAAACTAGTTGTATTTTCACCTTACATGTACAAAGTAGGTTATTTCATAGTGTGATACCTCCTCCAAAGACCTTTCCTGAACTGACTGCTGTTCTGTTTTTGAAAGGCAAATAATCCTGAAGGAAACCAAGCTTCTCACAAATTACACACTAGCTGCAAAGACTATTTTGAAAGCATTCTTTTCAGAGGAGTAAAATTGGAACAACTAAAAGCCTTTTACAACAATTTATGACTGTGTCAGATTACCCTTGTTCACCACTGAGAGGAGAACACCATGTATTGCAGTGCCTAGAAAAATCTTGCCTGCATCAGACCACTGCTGTACAGAAAGAACAAAAGTCTATCTTTGTGCCAAACAATTCACAGTCCCATGATAAAACAAAGGAAGAAGGGGTACAATGAGATGAATATTGTCATGGTAGCTGAGCTTTTGTTGGCATCACCCACAAAGGAGAACTTTAGAGAGGAACATGAAGAATAAAGAAGTGCATTCTGGATGTTTACACGGAAGTCCAGCATGTGATATGGCACAAATGTGGTCCAGTGCATGACTGAGAATGGGAAGCAGCTTTACAAATTGCTGGAAAAAAACTCTCTTGATATTTAGTCATACAGCTGTAGAGATGATTGCAAAAAAACAGCAGTTCTTCTAGTGAGGAAAAAAATGTTATGTAGGAAGAGACTCCATAGATTTACATGGCTTATTTAGATGGCTTTGATGTAGTTATTTTGTTGAAGAATGTTGTTTAGTGTTCATATTAGCATGGTATGAGACCACCACTGTAGGAGCTCTGAGCATGGACAATGCTTCTGCTGTGCTAAGTGCTCAGTAAACACAGACAGAAAAACTTTAAGAGGTAACTGAACAAAAAATAAATTGAAGAGCATGGATGGCAGTGGGCAAGGTGGGAATGAGAGCATGATGGGCAGTAGAATTGGAACAGCTTTCAATGTGTTAGCAGAAAAGAGTTTAAACAAGGGTACTGAAATATAATTTTGGGGGCCTTCTGAGCATAAAACACAATCTGCAAGAAAGGATAAAGGTATGTGTTTGAAAATGGACCCTGAGAGCCTGTGAATTTGAGGGCTTAGGGGTGGAGAGATGGTAAGAAATTATGGACGAGCTATGAGGGCTGATCACATTTAGGTGTAATAAAGGCAGGAGAGTCAAGGGAAGGAAGGAGAAAGGACAGAGAATTGACTCTGTCATTCAAGTGACCAGCTGAGAGGCGATACTTGAAGTATCTTGGTTGGCCAGAACAGGAAACCTCTCAGAAACAGTGTGAAGTAAATTCCTTGAGCAGTCCTGCAGTTTCAAGCCAAAAGCCAACAGTTAACTCCTTTAACTGTAAAGTGGAAAAAAATCCAACCACCACATTAATTTCACTTTACTCTGAAATTAAATAAAATATAAGAACACATATAATGGAAAAACTTGCAAGTACTCTGGTTTTCAGCTCTAAAAGACATCACTGGGTGTCTCAGGATTAGAAAATAGGACATTTCTTTCTTCACTATACTAAAAGTAGGAGGAAAAGGGGAAGCAATATCTTATTTAGGTGTTTATTCATATCTTGTTAAAAGTGTTTTGAAACAGAAAAGAACATGAACCTAGTTGTGTTGCATACCATTATGTGCAGCATAATTCAGAAAAGGGTGTATTTTGGCTGTTTTCTATGAAGCTGAGCACCCTTATTTTATTGCCACTTTGAGTGGCCTTTCCTGATGACTGGAGTGGGTACATGAGAATCAGTTTGACCTCCATGAGGCTGAGGACCCTAATTTTCCTGGCTACATTTTCAACTTCCTGAAAATAATATTTTTTTTTCCCACAAAGAAGAAATTTCACAGTACGTGATAGGATTGTTAATTGTATGTTTTAGAGCCATCTGATGAGCTGTGGATTGGGTTGAATGACCTCAAGGTTCAGATGTATTTTGAATGGAGTGACGGAACACCTGTCACCTACACCAAGTGGCTTCGTGGAGAACCCACTCATGCAAACAACAGGCAAGAGGACTGTGTTGTTATGAAGGGAAAGGTAAAGTCACATAGCTATTGAATTTCATCTTGTAATTTCATTTATCATTTGGACTTTTTCTATGCAAGAGCAAACAATAAAAAATAATTTTAAAATGGGGATATTACTGCTTGAATCAGCCTATTTTAGAGTCAGGAATTAATTTTTTGAGGAAGGATCTCTGTTTGAGGTTGTCAGAAAATTTCACTGTCCTCCTTGAGAAGCAGACAAGTAGTGGCAATTGCCCCCCAAGAGCCATATTTCTGGATTTCATTTTATGCATGTGGACTTTTAAAAGAATCTTATAATTACACTGGGAAGAAGACAAACACGTAAATGTATTTTGTCAGGAAGCTAAAAAGACATTTTGGATATGTTTGGCTTTTTTATGTTTTGACTGAATGTGGGATTCACCATAAAAAACTGCACTAGCAATTTTTATTGATGCTAGAGAGAAGTACTCTCTTGAGAAGAAAATAGAAATCTTAATTTTATTTTTCTAGGCAAAGTTATAAATCTTGGATCTAGGTGGTTTAATTGTTATGCTTGTAACTGCACTGCACATGAAGAGTTGTGAGAAAAGTAGTAAAGTACTTAGCGGTGGCATTAGTGAAAGCCTTTCCTGAGTGACTGTATACTTACAATTTAAAGGCTGCTTTGAAAGGGCTATCTTCTGGAATCTGGCAATGATCAGTGACCTAGGAGTATTACAGGAACAGAGATAATACCAGGCATAAAAGTCAGTCTGTGTTGATGTTGTATTTTTACTCTTTGTGATAGTTAAAAATATTAAACTTACCACCTTCTTTAGAGTTTGTCTATTTTATCTGGAGGGAAAAAAGTGTGTACACATGCCAAAGGTATTTTCTTATTTCACAAAATTAACAATGCACAACTGTAAGTTGACCTTCTCAGTTTGTTGACATTTACCTCTCTAAGTACATTTGCATTTCCGTTGTTGATATTTTTGGGTTGATCAGTCCTTGGTGGAAGCCATCTGTATCTATCACTTATTTTTATGAAACAAAGCCTGCCCCTGTCTGTAACACCACCTTTTCCAAGGAACTGTTAGAGTTTAGTTAACAAGAAAGTAAGAGAACAGAGATATAGTTACAAAAGGCAGCTCCTCAGACATGGTAAGAAGTATCTAGAAATTACTGCAGGAATTTCCCACTGAAGACATAGTTATGGAAAGGCAGAAAATGATTTTCCTGCAACTAGAGACCTGTCATAACATAGGTCACAGCATATGTCACAGTTGAGATGGCCACAATACACAGAGAACCATCATACAATATCAAGAGGCTTCAATCCATACAGAGTAACACCATACCTCATCAGAAGACTTCAGTCATCTGCCCATACAGACCAGCATCATACCACACCAGGAGGCTTCAGGCATCTACCCTTCTTGTTCTTTAGCCCAGCCTTTTACATGCATTGCACCTGTGTGCCCTCTGTTCCCTTTGGTGGTTGGTCAGTGCACCTGGGCACTCCATGGCTCATTACCTCCAATGCTGCTCGCCTGCTTCTCACAGCTGCACCCATTGGGGATGAGGCTCCACCGCAGCCCCACTCCCAATTACCACAAACTGTGTACCTAGAGACCCTCAGCTTCAGAGTAGGTTTTCCCGTGTTTGAAGAAGTCTGAAGGTTTTGCAAAGCTGATTTCTGCCAGTCTGAGAAAGTCAGAGATTTGGGTGATTATTTGAAGGGTCTGCTAACCGTAGGAGAAAGACACGGTAGGGATGATGTGACAGCCACCAATGGACTTGCCTTGCAGTAAGCACAGGACAGACACAAGCACCAGGTGAACATCCAAGGCTTTGTTGTTGTAGGCAGAAGTGTTGAGCTTTGGGAGAGTTTTTGCTGGAAGCAGGGTTTGTTGAGTGTCTTGAGAACTTGGAATATTGTGGCACAAGCATCTATGTATTACCATGATGATTATTTTACATTTATTGGGGGGAGGGGGGTTTGAAAGAATAAAACAAATGAAAAAACAAAAAAAAGGAATTGCCATCAACTGCTATGATATTACAGTTGTAAAGGTGTAGTCTTCAAGGCACAGGTGAATGGTGCACAAGTTTCCCTTTGTCTTCTAATGTTTTAGTTCATCTGTTCAGCCAAAATGTACGTAAAAAGTTTTGGGAACATGGTGTGATGTTCCTTACTTTCAGTACAACTTCCACTGAATGTCATTGTTTCTTCTGAGAACCTACAATATGAGGAATAAGAATATTAATTCTAACTTTGACAAAGAACTTTTCACATCTTCAAAGTTTTGTGGAAGTATTAACTAAGAAATGCAGTCTTCTGGTGTTGCTTTTTTGCTGTTAGAGCTGTATTTCTGTGGGGATGGGTGATATCTCCCTTTCCTCCAACATTTTTAGTTAATCAGCAGTCTTTGTAAAAATGGTGTATTGTGGTCACTCTCAAGGGATTGCTTTTCAGAAGGGTAGATAATCAAAGAAAGTGTAAGTCTAAGGTAAATCATCTCCAGAAGAAGTGAGATAGGAATAAGATGCTGGAATTAAGTATTGAACTTAGATGAAGTTTCTCCATTGAAAGCTAGCAAAAAATTATTAAATACTTAGAAGCATAAACCAGCTTTTTTTGGAGATTAAAGCCCAGTTGACTGATGTTCTGTTTGTATGTTCAGGATGGATTTTGGGCAGACCATTCTTGTGAAAAGAAAATTGGCTACATCTGTAAAAGGAAACCTATGTCAGATGCTCCTACAGAAGAGGAAACTATTGACATGGGCTGCCAGAGAGTAAGTGAAGAAAAAGCCATCTGATCTGAATAGGCTGCTAAGAATAATAAAAAAAAGGAGAAACTGTAACCTGGTGGCAGAAAAACATGAAAATTAGGTTCTGCTTCATCATTATCAGAAGAGTTTGCCTTCTCATTTCTATGGCAGAATGACTAAATATGACTAAATCTAGTCTATGACTGTCATTTGGCTCTTAATACTCACTTTCTTTTTCCAGAACTCAAACTAAATCTCAAACCTGTTATCTCTGCAGCAGACCATTTATCCTTGACTGGCATTCAAGCTTCCCTAAAGAGTTTGCCTGTACCATCAGCTGCACTTCAGCTCTAGCTACAGTTTTCTGCAAAATTGTTCATAGCAGGAAGGGTGTCCCTCTCTAAATACTGTTCTCAGGGCTTTGATGTGGTCTCTGGCAGTGCTCTCTGCTTTGAACAACTTATTACCACTGGCTAAATAGAATGAATCTATTGTGCTTCTTTTGAATTGTCAGCAGATCTATTTTTTACTTGCTTGCTTTCTAATGACATAACACCCAGTAATTAAAAAAAACTACTGAAATTTTTTATGTCATAGGAAATCTTATTGAGTATTTGTTTTCCTTGAAGAAATTGCCTTTTCTTCCAAGTCTGCTTTACACAGCTTCAGAAAAAGTCTTTGATGATTATTCCCAGTATTGGTAAAGAATACCTGGAATCCTTACAAGTGCTGGAGGAAATAAAGGGTTCCTCATACTTATGGATGTTACCATTGCCTGCAGAACTAAGTGCATGCTTGTAGAAAAAAAAAGTCTCTCAAAAGTGAAAAATTAAAAACCATCAGAAGAAAATTTTTGTGAACTGTGGCTGGTCACAGGAACCTTCTCTGAGAGCATGTTCCTGAGTAAACAATATTTGAATGACAAAACTTTGGGAGTGAGTTTTAATGTTAGCTAAGAATAAACAAACTTGTTTGAGGTGTCATTCCCTTTCTGAAAATTCAAGCTGAAATTTGCTTTTCAAGACTGTCCTCGTGATTTTATGATGCTGGTTATAATCCTGTTTTGAGCACAAAAGGTGCATAGCAAAGCCTCTCATCCCTTTGTGAGTGGAACATTGATTGAAAATTCATTAGGTATGAACGATTGTTTTATGAAACAAAATTCTAAAAACCTTTATCCTGCCTGCTTCCACTCTGACTTTTTCAGTTACATTGTTCCTTTGTCTAGTGGTTAGGTAACAGTGGTATAAATCGGTTTTCTGTTTTGTTGGTTCCTTTTCCCTTTCCTACATGTGATTGCTTCACATTTATTTTGACAGGGCTGGAAAAGACATGGTTTTTATTGTTACTTCATAGGAAATACGTTTGTAACATTTTCTCAAGCAAATCAAACCTGTGGAAAGTATCAGGCTTTTTTAGCAACAGTTGAAGACAGGTATGTAAACGTCTACTTGTCACATGAGGGGTCACATGAAGATTCATCTTCTAGCATCACCTGCATATCAGAATAAAGACTCTGATTGGACAAATATCTGGCTTCAGAGGACAGCTATCTGTCAATACAGAACTTCACCAGTTTTTACATGTAAATTCAAATCCAGGAATCTGCTTTATACTGAAAGTAGGTCATGGCTGTGAAATCAATATTGATACAGATGGTTTTGTCAAATAAAAAGCAGAACTATATCTTCTACTTCTTAATTGTGGTGGCTAACTTGAGTAAGGAATATGGAATCCAATTTTGATTATTAAATAAAGAGATATGGCTCTGAATTCCTTCCAAAAGGTAGTGCAGATGAACAAGAGGACATAATTTTCAACTATCTGGTCTTTGAATTGAGGTACTTTTAAAAAATTAAGTGAGAAATCAAATTATGTAAAGCACTTGGTACCTGAAAATCAGTCACAATGCAGCCTGGGTTCAGTTTGTGCAAAATTTCTGGAGAAGAGGTGCATATTACTCTATGTGAAATATAGAAAAAAAAAATTTAAGAAACAAAATATTTTCCTTGCAGATGACTTGATGCTTTACACAACCTCTTACTTGTTTCTGTATAATCAAAATTGGTATGTTCTACTGTGAAAGCTCCAGCTGTCACGAATGGTAACTTTATAAGCATAGCACTGCAGCTGCCATAAAAATGACTACACCTTGTTAGGAGGAGACTTTTTTATTTGCTCTGATTTCTTAAGAGCTGTTTGTTTAAACACCATAGTGAACTACGACAGGCTTTACCTCTACATAGGTTTGTTTGCTAAATATAACTTGTATTGCCCAATCATTGGATCTAATTTACAGTGTTCCTTAGTTTTATAATTTAGTATCATACTGCCTTAGCCTCTTTAGTTACTTTAGTTACTTTTTGTAACTTCAGTAACACTGAGATTCCTTTTTCGGTTTTGGATTTGTCTGAAGCAAGAAGTAATAAAATACGAGACTACTAGAGACTCACAAAATAAGTGGTATAAAACTTAAGGCATGTCAGGTTTCTTCTTTACCACCAATTTCCTGTCAGTCCATGATTAGGCCATTTTATTCACTGGGCATCTGAGAAGAAAGCAAAATACTTTGATATCGAAGCTTACAAAATATCTATTATTTAATGGTTTTGTTATATTCTTTGCCAAAGAAAATCCATTCAAGCTATGCTTTCAAGAACGTGCAGCTTTAATTTTGAGAAAATAACAAGTCTTTTGCAACTTCAAAAAATAAATTTAACAGTATTAATTTATTGACTGATTTCTTTTTAACAGATATGAACAAGCCTATTTGACCAGCCTTGTTGGGCTGAAAAGGGAAAGATACTTTTGGATTGGACTTTCAGATGTAGAAGAAAAGGGAACGTTCAAGTGGTCTAACAGTGAATCTGTCTTATTTACACACTGGAATTCTGAAATGCCTGGTAGGTATGACTCTGTGCTGTTTAATAGGTCCAAGGCCTGAAATAAGTTGTTCACTGCTTGAAGATTTTTCCTTAGTGATCTCTTGATGCCATAATGACCAATGGCTTTCAAATATACCAGGCTGCTCTCCCCAAGCATCCAGCATGGCTGGTAAGTTCCTGCCTAGTGCTGAAATGAGTTTTTAGTATGAGTTTGGGAAGAAACTTTTCATTGAGATCAAGTTTCTGATTTGCAACTGCTCTGGGGAAGTCTGTGCCTCTGCTGCTCTGGAGGAGCAATCGTGGCAGGCCTAGTGACCCTCCTTGCAAGTCCTGCCTGTTCAGCCATATCTCATAGCACACTTGTTCACTGCATGTTCTGAGTGTGTGGGATATCAGCATGCATGAAGCATCTCTGAGTCCTAGAGAAAATGGGATTGTAAGGTAGGACAAGAGGGCCAAAATATAACAACGGGAGGCCATTTAATCTGACATGATCACATCAGAAAGGGGGTGATTATTGGTGTTCAAAGTTCTGGTACATGGCATATGCCTTTCAGGAGGTCCTCTGATTCTGTTTAATTTCAATACCTAATAACTGATTTGAATGATGTGAAGTGGTAAGGCTATGTAGGCTTATATATACCTAGTTAGTTCTTGAAAATCTTAAGTCAAATTAGAAAAAATTGAGAAGCTAGTTCTAACCACATTCAGTTTTAGGGGAGAGTTTCTTGGATCTAAGGTTATGATCTAGTTAGAGTCAGTCACTGCAGGTGATTTGGTGTGAGGCATAATTCAGTATTTCAGAGTGGATGAACTACAGATTTTTTCGCCTTTTTTTTTTCTTCATGAATTAGAATCATAGAATCACAGGATGATTTGTGTTGAAGGAACATTTCAAGATCACCTAGTCCCCACCTGCTGCCACAGACACCTTTCACTAGACCAGGTTGCTCAAATTCAAGTCCAACCTGACCTTGATATCTTTCATGAATGAGGCATCTACAACTTCTCCAGGCAACCTGTTCCACTTACTCACTACATTCATAATAGAAAAAATTCATTCCTTATGCCCAATCTGAATCTACCTTCTTTCATTTTAAAATTATTGTCTCTTGTTCTGTCACTATAAGCTCTGGCAAAAAGTCTTTCTTCACCTTATAAGCACTTTTTAGATATTGAGTAGTCATGGTAATGTTTCCCTGGAGTCTTCTGTTCTCCAGGCTGAACAACCCCACTACCTAAGCCTCTCTTTGTAGGAGAGGTGTTCCAACCTTCTGATCATTTTTGTGGTCCTCCCACAAAAATGAGGGACCTGCTCTAACATTAGAAACATTTTGACTCTGTACAACGACTTTATTTCTGCCAGGATAGAATATGAAATCTTCTAACTTCTTATAACACCCTAAATGGCATTTTTGTGCATTCCTGTTTTACAATCAGGAAGAAAGCCAGGCTGTGTTGCCATGAGGACTGGAATAGCAGGTGGATTATGGGATGTAATAAAATGTGAAGAAAAAGCAAAATTCATATGCAAAGTGTGGGCAGAAGGAGTGACACTTCCACCTGTTCCCACAACAACTCCTATTCCCCGATGTCCAGAAGGCTGGGACTCAAGCAATCGTATTAGCTTCTGTTTCAAAGTAAGTATGTTGGTTATTTCTGCATTAAGGTAGTTTCTATTTGCTTCACACACGCGTGATTACCTCAGTTTGCCAGAGCATAGTGCTTATAATGCCAAGGTTGCAGGTTTGATCCCTTTATGGGCCATTTGCTTAAGAGTTGGACTTGATGATCCTTGTGGGTCTCTTACAACTCAGAATATTCTGTGTTCCCAATAAAAATTAGGACATATTCTGTAATACCAATAAAAATGTGTGTCCTGTTGTTTCATAATCTTTTTTCCAGATTATATGTAAAAGTCTTCTTCCTTTCTACTGAAATGTTCATAGTTTTGTTTATTCTGTTAAAGACTAATCTTAAATTCCAGTTCAGGTAAGTGTGTGGTCTGGTGGTTGTCTTGCAGTAGACACTCCTATCAGCAATGCAGTGTGCTAACTTGACTTGAAGAGCTCATTTCAAGCCTGTGTTTCACAGAGGAGAACACTCCTAAGCCCGGTACTCAGAGTTTCTGTAATCTCCGCAGAGTATAATTGTAAATCAATTCTGAGTAACTGATATTTCTTGATTTTGTGCTCTATATGGCCTGTTTTGTCTGATGCCAAAATGGTCTCTTAAGCCTTTCTCCAGAGCAGAGCACAAGAAGACGTGGCTGGAGTCGCAGGAGTTTTGCCGATCCATAGGAGGAGATCTGGCCTCCATTAACGGCAAAGAGGAGCAGTACGTGATATGGCGCTCCATCGCGTGAGTATCCGCGCGGGGCCGGCAGGCTGCTTCGATCAGCCTCCGGAACTTCCTGAAATATTTCTTCTTAGGTGTTTATGTGTTTACTTCTGTGTAAGCCAGTCTGCATTCCCTGTCTGTGTCTGTGTCAAACACGCAGCAAAAGCGTAGAGCTGACGAAGTAGTTGCATGACTAGCAGCAATAACCTCAAAAGCTGGTGCTGAAATGGCGTTGGCAAGATATCTAGTTAAAGCAACATCTATCATCTGAAGTAAAGCTTTTTACTGTGGAGTGTTGATATTATAAAATGATATTATAAAATGACAGATGCCAGTCGTTTTCACATAAGCGTACAAAAATGGTAACATTTTAATAAATCTGGATAATATGTTGATTTTTTTGGTCAATTTCAGATTAATTTTTTTCTTACATAAGCAAGGTAAATAAGGTTAGTAAGTCCCTGAACCGCAAAAACAGGTGTGAGATTTTTAAATAAGATGAAAAGCTAACTTGCAATACAGCCAGAACAAACCAGGCTCAAGGATCTTGTACATCCCTGGCTAACCAAGAAGCAAGACTGAAACATCATGGCTCAGCAAAATGCTATAAACATACTAGAAACCCAGTTGTGTATTTACAGTAAGGAAGCAGTCTCAGATGCTTCATTGTCACAAATTGACTGAATATATTCAGATTAATCAGTAAAGTGTGCCTGCTTGCATACAAGGATTAGTTGAAGGTGATATTTTTAAAATGTGATTCAACTGCAGAAAGTAACTCTGTGTTTGAAAGCTGTAAGTGCCTTTACAGGGAAAATGAGGAGTTGAGAAATGGAGCAACAGTAGCCAATGAACCATTACACAAAGGTATTAAGCCACTTTATGTACAGGAGTTGTACCTGGTAATTTTCTTGATCTGTATTTCAATCTGAGTTAACGTGAGTTAACGCATAATGATAACAGCTAGAAGGAGCTGCATTTTAATTTATTTCCACCTTGGTTTTTATTGCTTTTAACAGCATTAAATTATCCTTAGAGAACTCTTAACTGTAGTAAATGATAGATTGTTAAAAACATTTTAATGCCCTAATTAGTATTGTTTTTTTTTTTTTTAGAAACAATGGCTATTACCACCAGAATTTCTGGATAGGTTTATATTACTTGAATCCTGATGATGGCTTTGCTTGGAGTGATGGATCTCCAGTGAGTAATTTAATTTTCCACAGCTGTTATTTTGCATTCCCTGTGCTTCTTATTTGTGTGTAGTGTATGTGTTTGTGTGTATTTTTATGCTTAATCATAACCCTCTGTATTGTGCACTCTTTAAGAAAGCTAATGAATAGCAATTTCATAGCTTGGTATTTTTGGCTAAAACATACTGATTTTTGATTAGAAAACACACATTGAATCAACAAGGAAACAAAATGCATGCAGACTAAAAGGATATTCTTATGAATGTGAGGATTTTTTGTGTAAAATAGTCCTTCTTTAGTTGTTCTTTTCTTTGCTCATTATCGGCAATGGCTTACATTCCATGGAGATGAAGACACTTTTATAATGCCAGTTTGACTTACTGCACTTTAAACTAAGGTATAAAACTGTAGAAACGACAGTGATTTTGGAGGTGTATGTGTACTGGATACAAGGTTGGTCAAGATATATTGATGGGGATTTAGAGTACAGAAACCTGAAACTGCATTTTATATAGGAAAATTAAAATAGCAGTAACACTTCTTCTGAGGCAAATGCCAACATTTTTATTGCATCTGAATAATATCCTATTCTACTCATATTGTATATTTAATTAGTTTAACACCAAGATGTAGCATGCCCCAGCATTGTTATTAAATGTATTTTTAAAAATTTAGGTCCCATAAAAAATGTTTATATTCTTCTAAGTGTGTACAAAAACAACCATGGCTTAAACTGCAATCCATTTGTAATCTGAAAAAGTTTGAAATTTCAGCATTTGCACAGGAGGATTCTTGTTTCCTCCTAAGTTTTTAACCTGACAATAGGAACAATTTGTAGGTCTATGCTTTGATGCTGTCTCCTCCCTCTCTCTCCCTTACTTCATTTTCATATAATAGAATCTTCACAAAATTTCTTCTGTCATAGGTTAGGTATGAAAACTGGGGCTTTGGAGAACCAAATAATTATCAAGGAGTTGAACTTTGTACAGAGATCAGTGGTGATTCCAGCATGCTTTGGAATGACAGGCACTGTGATTATATGTATGGATGGATTTGCCAAATAAGAAAAGGTATTACTTACTCCTGTGTATTAGTGTAATAAGAAGATATTCTCAGTTGACTTTTACCTTAATTTTAAGAAATAAAAAATTTCAAAACCTCTTTATAAGAATAGTTCTCTCCTTCACTTGCCTCAGGTGCTGTTTTGTCTGCTAGGAATGTGTGGTTTGAGGATGGAGCCTGGTTTCAAGATACTTTATTTCTATACTCACATGTCCTTGCTAAATTCTCATGAGATATGTGTTTGGATGCTTTTTATTTACTGAAGATATCAAGACAATATTTATAATTCAGGGAACGCTTGAGTTTCACTAGCAGTGTATCTATCTACATTGGAGATTTTAGAAAGTTCAGCACATTTAAGTGTTTTACTGCATTCTTGTAGTGGGACGGAGAGGAGCAAAATAAAGATGTTGCATTAGATTATTGACAATAAATATCAGCTCTGCCTTTTATTGGTAAGAAAATTTCTTAGGCATAGATTTTCTTAATAAATGTCATTACTAGTGAGATTACATTTTAGTACAAAACGAATTGGTAAGCCTAAATTGACAGAGTTTTTCTGTATAATAAATTGTTTTCCTGAGATACTAACGATGACATCCAAGATCCCATCTCCATGATGCCATAGCAAAAACAAATGGGAATTCTTTAGTCTAAAGTTTTTCTTTTCATTAAGGACCAGTTAATTTCTTGAGATCTTTTCCAGTGAGATTTTATCTAGGGAAATCTGTAAGATCAACATAGAAGTTACTTTCAGCCAGAGAAAGATGGTAAGAACCTCACCCTGTAGTAGTTAGGGCACCCCATCAGATGATAACCCAGCCTGCATTCCTGCTGCCTCTGGTTTAAGTCAGAATTCAAGTATTTGTGGCCAGGGGAAAAGAGAGAGATGGAGATCCAGGACAACTGTCTTAACAGAGTTAATGCTTTGGGACATAAGGTTTACTGCTTTCAATGAGGAAAAAAATTACTTGATTCAGGTAAAGTTCAAGGTATTTACAATACTTTGCATGTAAGGAATAGCCTCAGGGAACAAGACTACATATTTAAAATTGAATATTATACCAAAAATAAGAGATTTAGGTTATTTAGTTCCTTCTACATTTTGGTGTTAAATCATTGCTAACCGTGAAAGCCAACGTCAGTATTAAAACATGCCTGTCAGTCACAGGAAATATCTTCTCTTCAGACAGAAGGTATAGAATCATAATAAATGTTTTTTTCTCACAGGGGCAAGTGTGAAGCCTGAACCAACAGAATCTCCTGCACCCAGTAGGTGTTACTGCTATTGCTCTTTGTGTGTGTGTGTGTGTTCAAAAGCATTGTTAAAATTTTATTAAGGAGGATTCTTGTATCTCAGGAGCAGAATAGTTAGCTTGGCAATTGTCTTACAGAATACAGGACTACTGAGGATGGATGGGTTATACATGAAGACAAGCAGTACTATTTCAGCACGGAGATTGTTCCTATGGAAGAGGGTCGTGAGTTCTGCAAAAAGAACTTTGGAGACCTTTCTGTCATTGAGAGTGAAAGTGAAAGAAAGTTCCTCTGGCGATATGTAAGAAAAATCATTAATTCTATGGAATAAACCATCCAAAACAAGTGAGCATGGGCACAGATCCTTTTCACCATGGTGTTCTCCCTACAAGTTTTGGTAGTGAAGTTGCAGTTACACTAAGCCAGATTAGTATGAAGAACAAACTAATGCTAACTTTTAAGGGATCTGTGGTTTCATTTTAGCAAAAAGTATTACACTGATGAGTTATGATTGTGTAGGATATCTTAAGTAGTGGATTAAAGCAGCAGTTGACTTACATGCAACACTCAGAACATTGGATTTAGATCTTATCTGTTTATCTGGGCTATAGTCTATCCAGCGGTCTCTTTTTTGGTCCTCAAGTTTGCTCCTTTGCTTCCTTCTTGTTGTGAGAATATCATTGTGGAGAGAGAAGAAACTGAGACATGGATTATGCCATGAGAAAGAGCTTTGAAATCCTATTTCCTATATCATTGGAACTGTTTGCTTTTTATGCTGGCTAAGGCCAACTTATTTTTAATCAGGAATGTGCTTAAAAGTTATATCTGAACTACATAGAACATTTCCTGAGCTGGCTGAAGAGTGACACTGAGAGGACACAGGGACATATATCAATTTATATCCAAAATGTGGGAAGGGGCTTGTCTTTGCAAGAAATTAGTCAGACAAAGTCCACTGCAGAGCCTGTGCAATAGGTGCTGATTTGAGTGGCTTTCAAGTACAATGTGAAAAGTGTTGATACAGTGACTGCACCTTTTGGCCAATGGTGAAGTTTGACTGTGGACTGTCAGCTGAGAGCTGCTTTACCTTAAATGCTGTAGCTAGAGAATATATCCAGTTCGTATCTTCTGTCATTTAGAGGTATATTACTCAGTAACATAATAGGTTTATATGACAATAGAGGGCATTTGTACAATTTTAATTTTTGCATTCTAGATATTGAAAAATGGCAAAGCGGATGCATATTTCATTGGTTTACAACTGAGTATTGACCAACGTACGAGGTAGGTCATACCCAGTTTTGAGTCATAATTTAAAAATGGTTGTATTCCCAAGTGGTTTATTTACGTCTTAATTTAGCTCTAGATTATCCAGAAGAAATGCTGCATGTTTCCTAAATAGAATTTGCTCAAAGCTAGACAAAAAATTACACTGCAGCTACTATATTTTGAATTTTTATTCAGGAATTCTAGTTTCCTTTATTATGTGATTTATACTGAAAATATAAGTAGATGTTCTAACTGTAAATATGTAAGACTTTTTGTAGGTAAAAATGTTCTTTTACCCCATCCTTAACTGTTGAGAACAGACTCTAATAAAGGAACAAATGAAACCCATTTTCTTTGTCTAGAACAATGATATGCACTGTGAGGTTAAGCAGATTTTCTGCAAGTCTTTCTGAATGTCAGTATGCAGCACCATATTGATTTTGACATGTTATGTTTATTTAGGCCTGGATTCAGTTCAGTCTGTGTTTGAAGTGCCCGGATAGATGCCTAGTAGTTCTCAGTTCTCCTTATAGTGCACAGTAACAATGAGGGACCTCCAGAGGATAATTAAGATGTTAGGCGAGCCTCTGAAAATGAGGCGTTTCTGCCTTGCTGGTTTTGTAGAGACCCTAAGATGAATATACTTTTAAGTACCTTGTGAATGTGTCTGAAGGATGAACCTGGGCACCTCTGTCACTTGCAGACCACTAGAAAGATGTGTCCTAATAATTTTCCTGGTTACAATTTTGTTCATTGCCTAATCTACATGGATGTTCAGTTTTTCCAATAATTTTCAGTTTCAATAAATTTCATTTTTCCAATAATTTTCAGTTTTTCCATACCTTGAATGTCTTTCAGCAGAGAATAAGTTTAGTGCAACCAGTAAGAGGCAATTTGGCCAAAAAACCTTGTACATTTTACTATGAGCAGCTATATTAAGCATATTAAAAAGTTACTTTTTTTAACATGGAAGAAGTTCTGTTTCATGTTAAAGAAGAATTTTGTTGGATTGTTTTTCTTAAGCTGGATGGATGGCACTCCAGTGAATTATTTGGCATGGGCACCACATGAACCTAACTTTGCAAATAATGATGAAAACTGTGTCGTTATGTATAAGAATTTAGGTGAGTTTTGTATGTTTCATGAATTTTATTTTTTGTGTGTTTGCGTCTCAACATTTTTTTTTCTTCTGAGAAGCACCCCATCCTCCTGTTTTTTTTTTTTTTCTCTTTTACAAAAAGTAAGTGAAGTAGACCATAATATTACTTACAAGACTTAATAATTTCGTACTCTTGTGCTTACCTGAAGCCTAACATGGGGAAGATCTGATAGAGGTCTGTGGCCAGAGGTCTATGGTTGTGATTGCTGGTTTATATTTTTTATTAAAATTGACCTAATGTGTCACTATGAAATTTCTAGTACCTAGTTCTACAAAGCTTTTAACATTCTGTAATTACAGCGTGTATAAAGTGACATATTTTTCCTAGACACTGATATTGAACGATAATAAACAGAGACAGCTTTGATCTTATCTTTCAACTAAAAGCACTGTACGTGAGAATGAATGAAACTGATTTCCATTAACCAACTTGAGATTGGTGTCATACAGTTCCCCATTTATTTTACACCCAGGATTTTGGAATGATATAAACTGTGGCTATCCAAATCCCTACATATGTGAAAGGCACAACAGTTCCATTAATTCAACTGTTCCTCCAACAACATTTTCAAGTCCAAAAGGATGTCGTCCAGCTTGGCTTTCTTTTCGAAACAAGGTACCATAACAAATACGGTCTGTGCTGGATGTTTGGCAAAGCATTAAATAGAAAACAAGGGAATTTTAAATCATACTGTTTCTTATTAATACAAAATGTTGTTATTTTTAAGCAAAGAGCTATGACACATGCATGCTTTTCTTTGTTTGCCTATCCATTGTTTTGCAGGAAAAGTGCTTTTCTGATGCTTCTAATGAAGCAAAATCAGTTGCAGTTGATGAAAGACAATTCTCTATCCAGCTCTTCAAATGTTTTTATACACATTTAGTCAGAATTCCTAAAGTATTGATGCCTTGATCTTGGTGGTTTTTAACCAAACCATAATGCTTTTTACTGACTATATTTTGTCTTCCTTAACTTTACTAACATGGTATGTGTTGTAGAATAAAATTAATAATCAGGCAGACTAAGATCAGTCATGCATAACTTAGCCCTGTTAGCTGTCTATGGAAAAGTCAGGATTTGCTTATTTTCTAGGGATTTTGAATCAAATCTAGTTGTTGAGCAAAAACACTTTTGTGAGACTTCTAATTTTATATTGAACCAGGACCAACACAAAACCTCATTGAAAGTTGAATGTATTTTTTCAGACAAATGCATTATTTTACTGCCTTTTCTCCATCCTTCTCTGTTTAAAACAGTAATTATCAATTGAGGGTATTGGAGTGAAGATAATATATAGAGAATTTGTTCATATTTTAGTGTTACAAAATATTTGGATCTACAGAAGAGGAACGTGTTACTTGGCATGCTGCACGAACAGCTTGCATGAATTTAGGAGGAAACCTGGCCTCGATCCCTAATGAACAAGTGCAAGGTACTGTACACAGTTTTGTAGCAACTAGATGAGATGACATTTAACCCTTATGGGCTGACTGAGGTTTTTGTCTGAATACAAACAGATTTGAATAATTATTGCATATTTGATTTTTGTCCCAAAACATATAATTTTTTGAAATCTACAATGATGTCTTCACTTGAATTTACTAAACTTTAATGTTGGCTCAGAGATATATATATGTGTGTATATTGTCCTAGCAGCCAAAGTAGTGTTTTTTTCTGCTTGCACATTATGCCAGTTGGACTCTGCAATTTCCATTCCAAACAATGTGGTTTCACTAGGTAGCATTAACTTGCTGCATGGCTTTCCTATTAAATCAAGTAGAACACCTTTAGGATGAGAACCTGCCTGCGGGCAACTTGAAACAGGCTTGAGTGCTCACACACATACCCAGAGCTCACCACAAAGAAGTGCCACTCTTTTCACTAGAGAAGCTTATTGCAATGAACCCAAGAGCTGCATCCATGCCTCAGGGAGATGAGCAGGGGAGAACTGCCCCATGCTTGGATAAACAAGGCACATGTCCAAACTAAAAACAGAGGAAGACCTTGATAGATGTTAGATTGACTTTGATAGATAGACCCTTTTTTAGGCATACTGTTTTATCCTACATGTGAATGTGATGAAAAACAAATGCTGCAAAACACATACTGTCTGTGAGCTCAAGAGAGCACACTAAAACCTCAGCCATTGTAAGTCTGAGCAATTAAATAGTTTTAATTTAAACTGCTGATAAGAACTTAGTACTAATTATGTTTTCCACTTGTGAAGAGCTGAAGAATCAAACTTTCATTATTCTACATAATTTCTGCAGTGGTTAATTCATGCACAGGACTTGAATTCTGGGTAAAAGAGAAATGAGCAATGGAGTTATTAGCACGAAACTATTATCATTGCAAGAAGCGCAGGCATAAAGGTTTCTGGCAGAACAGCAATTCTAATGTTTGGCAAAAAAACCTACAAGTTTCATTCCTGGAGGAGTAAGCTGCATACATTAAAAATGCTGAAGGAAGGTGAATGATTAGCAGAGCAGGCAGAAATTAATGTATTATTTTCAGAGGAAAAAGTCTTTCATAACCACGACTGCAATGGTTGGCAAAAACCATAGTATATTGATTTTATCACCACATTCGATGTATCATGGATTAGTAGATCGAATATAGTTCGTAATGTTCATAATGGATGAATATCAGCTGACCTAGCCTGCTCTATTTGTGAGCTAGCCATCTTAGCTAAGACACATCAGCACCCACCTGGACTGTGCAAAGCTGTGATAATTGATTTGCTTGTGTTTAATAGTTCTGTTAAGTCTCATTTGAAGCATGTTTCTTGTGCATTTTGCTCCCTGCCAAGGCAGTGCAGGCTGTTGCCCAGCTGTCCAGGGAGGGAAGAAACACTCTTGTGGTTCTGGAGCAGCACTGCTTATGCAGATACACAAATGGCAGGAGCTTGGTGGTGCTGTTGTGTCACTGGGGAGCAACCACTTTTGTGGGATTATCAAAAATGTGTGTGACCCTTACAGCTGTTAATATCTTGAATTAGGATTCAAAAGTGTCTTGGGACATTATAAAAACAATTTCTGTCATGGTTTTGGGGTTCATTCCAGTACCAGCTTAGATACTTAGATGAAGTATTTTTCCCAAAGCCACAGTTATATATCTACTTCCCCATTCATCAAACTCAACATTCATCTCCTTTTCATCTCACCTCCTTGTGTTATCAGCAGTGGAGTGTTCTGTATTTCAGAAAAAGTATTTAATATCACCAATCTCATTGAGGCCAAATATTTCAACTGTCCTATATTAAAATTATTCCTCTTTTCTTTGCATTTTTTTATTCTAGCTTTCCTTACCTTCCATTTAAAAGATTTTGCCACTGAGACATGGATTGGATTAAATGATATAAATCATGAAATGAGGTTCCTCTGGACAGATGGAACAGGGGTTTACTTTACAGACTGGGCCAAAGGCTTCCCGTCGGGACATACGGGTTTATATGCGTATAGCGGCCAGGTAAATAGCAATCACAAATTGTTCACTGCAATTTGATTTTATAGAATCATAGAATCATTTAGGTTGGAAAAGTCTTCTAAGATTGTTTAGTTCAATAGTTAATACAGCAGTGCCAAAGCCACCACTAAACCATGTCCCTAAGTGCTGTATCTACATATCTTTTAAACACCTCCAGGGATGATGACTTAAACACCTTTCCCTGGGCAGCCTGTTCCAATGCCTGAAAACTCTTCTGGTGATGGAATTTTTCCTAATATCCAACCCTGTGTCAACTTTGGGCCATTTCCTCTTGTCCTATCACTTGTTATACTAGGGAAAAAGACCAATACCGACCTTGCCTAAGATTGAATTCATGCATTTGTGGTGATTTTAGGTATGTCACTGCTTGACTTACTACTTTGATACTTGTATGCATGTCAGATATAAATCCAGGTAGAGTGAATGCTTTTGAGCCCCTGTGCAGTTGCTGTATCAGCTGGTGACAGGATCCGTGGAGTGCTCATACAAAGACTTGTTTCAGTTTTCAGTTCTCTGTGTCTGTGAAGGCTGCACAGCTTTTGTGTTCAGCCTGTGTTCTCTCATGGGCTGTGTAGAGAGGGCAGTGGTTCTCCTGCCCCATGGCATTTTCCCAAAAGCACAACAATGAGAACATCCTCCCAGTCCTCTGGTGACTGTTGTGCCGGAACTTGGCAGGCTTCCCAGCTGGCATGTAGTTTGCAAGGGGGCATTTACAACCATTCCCCTGAAACAGGTGTCTCACATATAAGCAAATAAGCAAATTCTGCCAGTTACAGTTGCAGAAAGGACATGAGTCTATAAAAAGACAGTCATTCAATTTTTACAGGGAAAAAAACCCCGAACCACCAGAAAATCACTTTCTCTATTTCTCTGTCAAACAAACTGATCTGACAGGTCACAGAGTTCCTTTCTCTCTGATCATGTGTGTGTACTTTGGAACTACAGCACTTTATAGTTCTAACTCTATTTCTCTTGAATGTAGAATTTCTCTATTTCTCTTTTAATGTAGAAATTTGATTTTTATGTATAATATCCTTTTCCATGTCTCTGAAAGGAGCACCTTTGAGCTTCTTATCTCTAAAGGAGGAAGAAAATTAGGTAGAATTTGGAGTTCTAAAGGAAAATATTTTAAAAATGCTACTTCTCAAAAAAAAAAAAAAGAAAAGTTTGTGTCTTTTTATGCGAAGTAATAGGATTTTATGAAGTCTTATGTGACAAGTTATAGTCCCTTTTTTGTAAATTTTATATTTGTTTTTAAGTTTACTTGATCTTAGCAAAAAATATTATCATAGTTAGTAAAAATGAGTATGCAACTGTTCGGTTTGAAAGATTTAAATCCAAATGGGTTTCACCCAAAAATGAAGTAATTATCTAAACATCTTCTTGTGAACAGAAAAAAACCAAACAAGTAAACAATAAAATAAATATGAATGTTTCATTGCACAAAGCCACTTGTAACCCTGCAGACTTTTGCACTAATCACTGTTTATTTAATATGTGCTAATCTAATTTCTAGCTATTGTGTCCATGTCAGAGAAGTTGAAATGTCACAGTAAGGCTGGTACTGACAGAGCAGTGGCTGCCTTTGGGTGGGAGCTGTTCTAACTTTGCTGTGTGTACTATTACAGCTCGAAACAATAAATTGTTGCATTGAACTTTAAGGGCTCTGTTTTATTTCCGGGACAAAGTTATCCTGTCTTTTCTTCAATGACTGATCTAATTTCTCTTCAAATTGTCTGTGACTCCTCTCCACGCTGTATACCTGGGGATTGAGAATACTAGAATTTCTCTGGTCCTCTTACTCACCCCAGTGTAGTGCAATAGAAAGTAACAAAGAAACTTGAAGTTACACGTGAAGTGTAAGACAAATAGAACTTCCACATCACTAGTGTAACATAAAACTTGTGCTCTTAAATGTTACAAAGATATGAGACTAAAATTATAGCATTACTTGTGTCTGAAGATGCAAATGGCGGTCAAAAGTTTCATATTTGCTTATTCTAGCTATTTTTAACTGATGTTGTATCTCTTTGCCTCGAGGCTGATTGTGTTGCCATGAAAAACAAACCTGCTAAGGAAGCAGGGAAGTGGGCTGATCAGAGTTGTGATAACAGCAGAGGATATATATGCCAAATTAATGCAGGTACTTCTCTTTTTAGTTAAAACCAAACCTTTTTCTTTTTTTTTCCCCTAGAAAATTGCTTAAATATGTGGATTTAAACATGATTTTGCTTCCAATAAAGATAAATGCACAAATTATTCTTCAGGCAGGAAGAAAAGGGTCAAATAGTCAAATGTGTCAGAAGTCCGGTTAGTCACTGCTCTCATCTGACCTTTCCCAGCAAATGCTGTGTTGCTATTTTCCTGAGCTGGAATTTGTGTCTGCATCTTTATGTCTAGTATGACCCTTGATATGACATTTGTTCCATAGTTTTTTAATTTTCCGAGTACATTGGCTTTCAAAACATGTTATGGAAAATACTGGTTTGTACATGTAGCATAAACTGTCTGGAATGAGACTGCAACCCATCTGCACTGAACTTGAGCAAAATTGCCTCCAAAAAAGAGATTAAAAATATTTAAATCTAGCATCTGTTTTAGTATCTGAGTAATTTTCAAGGACTGGTCTGTTGTGACCATTTTATTTCTTGGAAAAAAAGTCTTTGGGAAACGAAAGAGTTTCTGCAAACCATTTCATTTGATGAAAAAAGATTTTATGAAAAAAAATATGACCTAATCCCAAGTAATTTCAGTAATACTATTCTTGATGATTATACAAAATGCTCTTTTACTCTTTATCATAAGTTGCTTTAAGCAGCTCTTTTCCTTTCTACAGCTTTTAAATTGAATTTTACTACTATTGCTGGCTTAAAGCATAGTGCATCTTACCCATGCTGATTATAAAACCAGGGAATATGAGATAAAGAAGGAAGACTTTTGTTTAGTTCTATTTGCAACCACATCATGCTCCCCTTTTGAACAAGTATATGGGTCATTTTACATCCATTATTTTACAGATGCTGAATTTCTGCCTTCTACAACTTCATCCCCGTCCAACATTATCCGTTATGGGAATAGTAGTTACTTGTTCATCCATACCAAAATGACATGGGAGGATGCACGGAAAAACTGCAAACAAAATCAGTTTGACCTTTCCAGTGTCTTAGACACCTACAGTCATTCTTTCCTGTGGCTGAAGATATTAAAGTATGGGGTGCCTGTGTGGATTGGTCTTAACAGTAATGTGGTAAGAACATTAAACTAATTGAACATGATGCTGCTTTTCTCATGGAAAAGTCAGGAACTGAAAAGTCTTATCTCTCTTTACTTAAGCTTATTTGCTTACATCTCAGACCTAAATACTTCTTTGTGCTGTCAGAGGAATCCATCCTCTTCTGTTAATCTGATTAAATTGTGTATATTGCATGTGCTTTTCACACTTTTTCTGTGATATTCCGCTTTGTGCACTTCCAGATAAGGCATTTGAGTCTAGCATCTTGGAATGTCTCTTTATATATTTCAGGTATAAGTGTGAGATATATGTGATATAAAATCCTAATGTTTTAGAATTTACAGAAGAAAACATCTATTTTAATAACAATACCTAATTATGAGAAGTATAAGAAGGTGCTATTACCATGAGTATTTTAACATTTTTGACGATAGTTAGCAAAGTAATTAATTAGTTTACCTAGTTTAATTTTATTTGTCTCCCCCTTTTCAGTTGTTTGGTATTTTAATACTTTCTGTGTATTTAAATACAATATCTTTTTCTTCTTGGCACAGACACTTATCCCTCACACTCCATTTGGCTGAACAAATGAAAAAAATCCCAAATATATGAACATAATACACCACTTCCCAAAAATCAAAAGATGCCTCTAATTTTAATCACCAGGATAAATCACTGAGTTAACCAGCTTTGGTGGGAAATTATTATGGATTTAAATGTATTTCAAGTCTTGAAACTTCTGGGGAAAGAGCTAGAGCAAAAATTAGTCATCAGAATTTCACTCCCACAATTTATTTTAAATGAAATTGTTATTAGTCCCAAATTAAAGGTATTGTTAAGTTCAACACTAACTCAATGTCACTTTGCATTTCCTTTTGCTGAAAAGTACTTGTTGCACTGCTATATTTCTCAATAAATATCTGTTTGTTACAACAAAAATTTCAAAGTTTGAGCCATTTGTATTTCTTATTGGTTTCTAAGAAAAGCCCCAATCCTTTTAGCACAAAGTACTACATAGACAGAGTAGATTGATAGAGTTTAATCATTCCAGTTGATGGTTTTTTTTTTCCTTAGACCAATGGGCATTATGAATGGATTGATAACTGGAAAATGAAGTACACAAAATGGGCTGAAGGGGAGCCAAAGCAAAAACTAGGCTGTGTCTATCTTGACATTACTGGAGTCTGGAAGACAGGATTCTGCAATGAAAGTTACTTCTCTGTTTGCAAAAAGTCTGATGGTAAGGGCTTGAAATCTGACCACTGCAATTCGATCAACATCTCATTAGAGATGCTGAGGTTTATTTCCAGAGCTAAATAGATTAAATCATTAGAATTTACTTAGGTTGAATTGGGCTACTTTAAAGATAGGGCAAACACATAGTAAGAAAGAACTAGTGTGACTGTGAATAGCTATCACTTTATATCAATAGTGTTAGATAAATTTTTCAAAGCTGAGACTCACATTACTGTTATTTATTCTCCTATTGAATGAACTTCCAATATCAAAACCTGCAAAAATCAAAAGGCAGTGAATGTAAGGAAGTAGTCACATGTTTTTTTAAAACTATTTTTAATCAGTTCAAGCTCCCACTGAGCCCCCTCAGCTTCCAGGAAAGTGTCCTGAATCAGAAGGACACAGATCTTGGATCCCTTTCCGAGGTCATTGCTACTACATTGAATCTTCATCTTCAAGAAACTGGGCCCAGGCATCTTTAGAATGCCTTCGACTAGGTGAGTATCCTACTTTTTCTAAAACAAGTATCAAAAGTATCAAGTAACAAAACCTACTTGTTTTCCTAACTGTGGAAAGCTGAACATGTGTTATGTGTTTTTGTGATTTTGAGGATAGTCCAGGTGTTGGACAAGACAGTTGCATCCAATTATTGCCTTAATGTGGGAGGTAATGGGAAACCTCTGTCTACCACACTGTCTCAGGCATGTGGGACCAGGCATGAGAGGAGCTGTGTGGCCTGGAGTGAAGGTCATGAGAATGGAAATCTTGTACTTTGACCCTGATGGGAGATAAACAGCTTCATCCACAGCAGTCACTAAAGCTTAATGGAATTTGTATCTTTTGTATTCTTGATCTAATTTCTCCCTTAATTATTGCAGTTTCATGCCACTGGAGTGAAAGCTGTTTAGTCTGGCTAATACATGAGTAAACTAGGGCTGTGGTGCAGTTTCATTCTCTCAACTTCCTTCTTTGGGAAAGGGATGAAGATTGATTATGCTGGACTTCATATGTCTGTAGCACTGCTCTTTATGGCATTGGTGGCAATGTGACTTAAGTGTCTGGTCTCCCTTTAGATTATGCAGAGATCTCATTCACTCTCCAGGAGAACTGGTTTAGATGGCTTTATCTTCACTGGAAGTATATATTGTCATGTGGTCAATAAGGACCTACCAGTGAAACTCATGGCAAAGGTAGACACGTGGTCCTGGGTGAGAGGATTCCCCCTCTCTTTTCTGATACTCAGGTTTGTTCCTGGGTTCTCATGAAGCAGTTTGTTGACAGGACAATGAGAATGCTTTCCACTGTGTAACATCTCTAAGAGATTTTTCTTTCCCTATGTCTTCCAGGTGCGTCTCTGGTCTCGGTTGAAGACTCAGCTGAAGCCAACTTTCTGACCTACAACCTTGAACCACTTGAAGGGAAAACATCAACATTTTGGACAGGAATGTACAGAAATGTGGATGGTACTTTCTCTACTTTTAATGTCTTTTTTTTAGTGAATAATTACTGCAAGGTTTTTGACATGAGTGTTGAAAGTTTCACATTATAATTCTGTAATAAGGAAGATAAAGCCAAGAGACTGCTTTAATTAAATCCTATATCTGATGATTATTGCTTTCACATTAATGGAATTAATATTCAAATAGATAGATATTTCTATCCTTATGATAGTCTTTAAAGTACAGTCTTGCACTGTTCAGGTAAAAAATACCAGTATAATTATCAGTGGCAGGGTTGCACTTGAGATGGGGTTTTCTTGAGTTTTGGAAGATTATTTTTAGAACTGCCTACCCAAACACTTGAATGACAAACTTCTTAGGGATAATTCAACTTTTCAATTACAGTGCTTGAATCTTAACCAGGAATAGTGAATATTTTTGGTAAAGGATTCGAGGGTAGTCATTTATATGCATGACACATAGAGGAAAGCTGAGGTTTCCTCATGTGATCAATTGACACAAAAAGTGTTTCTTAAAGTGGTTCTAGAGCAGTGTAGAACAGCACACTTCTCACAATGATCATAAACACAAGAGTTCTGCAGCTCTTCATTATAGCTCGGCATAGTGATTATAGCAATTTCAGCATAACTGCATAGCTAGATTTCATACCTTTATGTGTGTATCCAGATTGTATTCCGTTGCCATGTCCTCACACAAAGGGTGCCAGGAATTATAAAAAAAAGAACCCAAAACAAAAGCAAAATATGTAGAATCTTATAAAAATCAAAATACAATTTTCATGCTGAGTCTAAGAATTTGCTTGAGTACAACTTACAGTCACAGGGAATACATTTATTCTAAATAAATAGCACTATTAAAAGAAAGAAAGAAAAAAGGAACCGGAAGGAAGAAGCAGAAAGTCCCAAGCATAGCTGAGCAACAGCGATCACAAGATTTTGGAAGGAGATCTATAAAAAGGAAAATAGTCTGTGTAAAGCTAGTAGAAGCTGGAAAACAAATGAAATAAAATTGGACCTAGAAAGACTTCAGGTGGGCTTTGAAAAGAGTAACACAAAACCTTCCTACAAATTACTGGAATAAAGAGCATTCTGGTGAAGTTATATTTTAACATCACTTATTTCTATAAATGGAATAAATAATTGACACTGCACCATTGCTATCACTTGAGGGAGATTCTTCTTGGAACTGTCTTGCCTTTGCAACACCATAAGCCAGATTTGTCTGCCATTTCCCAAAAATTGATATTATATCATTTGCATAAAAACTTAGGAGCAACATGTTGTGTCAGAAGTAAATAGTTTAGTAGCCTGTCTCCAAAAGTGGTGACAAGTAAATTTCTCAGGAAGGCAATAAATATGGAGCATGTGAAGGTGTCAGTATGGAAATTAAGACTATCTTTTTTTTTCCATGTTCAATGTTTTTTTTAATTAGGACTATGGCTGTGGCTAGATGGCAGTGCAGTGAATTTTGTCAACTGGAATGTAGGAGAGCCTTCTTCTCAGCAAAATGAGCACTGTGTTGAAATGTATGCAGACTCTGGGTATTGGAATAATTTCTATTGCTCTTCCTACAAAGGATATATTTGTAAAAAGCCAAAAAGTAAGTGCTGCATTTATGAATTAGTTTTATGTATGGATTATGCTCTCTGTAAGCTAGTATCAGTAGATGGCTGTTACATACAATGCATTTCAGCTGGATGTTCTGAGTTTTTATAAATGCCAAAGGATGCACATTTCCATGCCAACAAAAAGATAGAATGACTCTCTTCAGAAAGTAGTTCTGGACAGTAGTCAAGTCCCTTAAGAATTGCTTTTAAAAGACTGTGTTCATAGCTGTACCTAGCGTATACACTTGACAAGTTTGCGAGTTTTCTATCGACAGTTGTCGAGAAATCACAATGTAAGGACCATGCCTTGTATACACAAATCTGTCAAACATATTCCTCAGGGTATCCCCTCTGCTCTGCCTGTGGAGTAGCCGTTGTTTATTTCCCTCTGCCAGTCTCATGTGCACGGATTTTCTGAGTATGATGTAGTGTTTCTATGAATTGAGTATTTATAAAGCGTGACTTATTTAACAGCTTGGGATCTTTTGTCTCTGTGTCCTCCTGTTGTGAAAAGATGAATGAATGAAAAGCACAGCAAATAGCATAGTCTGAATGTGCTAAACTGAAGGTGTCCTGAAATAACTGAATGTGCAAAATTAAAATTAGGGAGATCTAGTGTATATGTATTCCTAAAAGTCATCATAATAATTTCTTTCAGCATATATTACAATATTAAAATCTCTTACTTATGCTTCTAAGAAGGTTGAAATATGTAGCTGCAATATACTTACTTCCTCTTCAATACTGGAAATGAGAGAAATTCTGCTATACTTTCTGTAAATTTGTTCTCATGCAAAATTATTCTTACTTACTCAAATGCTTGTAATGATGACTGTGTCTTTTACAGGAAATACTGCAACATCTCAGTATATCCACCCTTTCAGAGTCCATTTATCAATCTTTTTGTATTGTCATTGACAAAAATTCATAGACGTGGGTACCAAGTGTTAAAATAAATCGCCACTGCTCCTTTTTGACCATTCAGTTCAATTATTTGTGCTGCTACTGGCATTTACCTGTTTTGATGCTGACCAAAGAGCTGAAGCAGATGAAAGCTAGTTACTTTTTTCTAGGATTAACTTTAGCCAGTCTAGTCTACTAATCTGGAATGCCACAGATTCAACCTAATTCCAGAGTCAATGCAAGGATTATATAATCACTCACCCCAAAACAGGACACAATCTAGTCGTACATTGTCATAGAAATGCAGCTTTTCTTGGCTTAGTTTTTCATTGACAATGATGTGTGTGAAAATGTTGTGACATTGCTCCATGTGCAGAGTTTAAACAAATTATTATAGCTACAGACCAATAAATGGAGCATTAGAAGCATGGTTTTACCAAGTTGCACTGGCTATTGCTGGCTATGTTTGCTGTTTTCTGAAGAGACTGAAACATAAAAACATGACGGAAGTCTTTCCATAGAATAGATATTGTTTTCTGTTTCATTTGTTGAGCTAGTTTTTACCATAGTGATTTGAGAGTTCTGCAGCAGGTCTATTCCACAAAGTATCTAACTTTACTTCATAAGACTCTAGGGAGACCTTAGAGCACCTAATGGGGGCTCACGAGACAGGAGAGGGACTTCTTATAAGGGCTAGTGACAATCCAAGGATGGAAATTCACAACCTCCCTGGGCAGCTTGTGCCAGTTCTCAGTCACCCTCACAGTGAAAAACTGTTTCCTGATATTCAGAGGGACCATCCTTGTGTTGCACAGTGGTACCCACACCCTCTCTTCTGTCACTGGGCAGCACTATGGAAAAGATGTAAGTGGGGACTGGTAAAAATAATTTAAATTCCTGAGCTCACCTTTTTCAGAATGAAACATTATGCATTGATTCACGTTTTAATAATAAACTGATTTTATATCCACCTGGCAAAATAAAGATCTTCATCTTAAATGATGGCCCATTTACCCAGCAAGCCAGATTTCATGGCCCTGATGTTAAAATTTAAACAAGCTACAAACCTTTTAGTTCAGATGTGATACCTGCTAGGGCACTGTGAAGTTCATGAGTGATTTCAAGTGTCTATGCAGGTAAGCCATCCATGTCTATTGGAAAACCAAATTTATTACACTTTCTATGTTTATATAACAAGTATTGGAAGAATTTTTAATTATATTGAGGATTATGTTTGACCATGTCTATCCTCAAGATGCTGTATAGATTTTCTTTTGGTTTCACTCTGATGTCTGAATCAGTCTTCATGGAGCTTTTTGATATTCCTTTTTTGATAGTTTATGTAAACAGCTACATATGAGACCAGAATACACTAGACCATTGTGCTATGCTATAGGTGTATATAATTTTGTATGAATTAAACCCAAGTGTTTTCAGTATTTAGTGGTTTGTATTACCATATATTTGTCTGAGCATGATTTTCAGTATGTCCCAAAATATAAAAATAAATAATGTAGAAATAAATAATACAAAAATTTAATTATTTTTTAACGTTTTCAAGTTCCAGTAACTGAAATGCCACCAGCATCTGAAATACCACCAGCTGAAATGCCTACAATGGGTAAGAATATTGTCTTTCAAGAAGAAAAAAACTAGTCCCACATAAGATCATAAACCAAAAATATTCTATTCTGTATTATGTCTCTAAAATTTTCTGTTATACCCAAGTACTGTACCTGTTTCCTAGGATGACACTGTTTCCAAGTAGTACACAATATAGTCTATTTGAGTGCATCTCCAAATGCAGATTTAAAAAAAATAATAATTTGTGATATGGCATGCAATATTAGTAATTTAAAATCAAGTTATTTTATGTTGCTACCTCTTCTTCTCATTACATCGAAACAAATGAACCCCTTTTTCTTAAAAGATCATGCATTCTCAAGAACTTGCTTCTAGTAATCAGATAAAGACTTCTGTAGCATTCTCTTGATTTCTTCCTATTTGTTTTCAGCAATGACAAAGGATGAGAAGGCTTCTACCCTGAACCACAGCAAAACGGGAGTTATAGTTATTGTTGGTATCATCATCCTAGTTGGAAGTGGCCTTGCAGGATATCTCTTCTACAAAAGAAGAAAGAATTGCTTGCCAACAAATGACAGCTTTGAGAATAATTTGTATTTTAATGGTGATGCAGTTCCTGGAATTAGTGACACAAAGGATCTTGTGACCAACATAGAGCAGAATGAACATGCAACACTGTAATGTAACAAAAGGAAATGTAATGTGATATGTAATATAAAATGTAATGTAATAAAATGTGCCTTGTTTTATTAAAATTATGCAATTAGAATGAAGCCAAAGGTATTTTCTCATGTGCAATTACTGTACTAGCCTGTTTCTGTGTGTGTGTAATGTCATACACTGTAGTTATTTTATTTTGTAGCCATCATATGAAGTGAAAGATTTCAGGTCTCGAGATTTGACGATCACACTGGTGAATGTGGGTCTTAAGAAAAGTGATAATGTTGACTAATTGTTAAATGGAACATTAGAAATTGATAAAATAAAGAAAGTAAAATCCAAAAGCCCCTTGAAGAACACACGCAAGATTTGACATTTCTGCATCAGATTTGTTTCAAACCATGCTATTGAACAGATACTCAAAGCTATTCAGTAGACACCTTCTAATTTTACCATCTTTTAAGTATTCCCATGGACTTAAGTACAGGCATAGTCACTAGAGAATAAGTCTGTATTTGGGCACATTTCCCCTTTGAACCATATGAGTAAAAAGACCTTTATGATATTTCAATTCCCACAACTTCATACAACACAGAAAACCAAGAATGTAGTGCTTGCAGTTTATATATTCTAGAATTTAATCAGGTAAAATCTGGAGACAGACCTCTGGAGTGGAAAAGTGTGGTTTATATTAGCTGCTGGTTTTGGCTGGCCACAAGTGGGTTTGTTGGTGAGAGGTGATGAAGGTCATGGTAAAACTTCCTTCTTATCAGGCAACAGTTACTGAGGAGAGGGAGGAAGATTGCCTGTGCATGTTCTGAAGGTTTCTAGGAGCAGAAGGTTTCTGCATAGCTGTTATGGTGGTCACATGTTGGTACTGCTCTCTACAGCTTCTCAATAAGTAGAATAGGTTTGTGGGATGTGTGATGCAAGTAAAGAACAGTTTAGCTTTACCAATATCATAGTCACTACTGATTTTATTTACTTTCTAAAATGGTTAAATCAGCTACTATTTATGGACATCTTATATTCCCCAAGGAGTTTATATTCCTAATTTTTGTAGATCCTGTAAAATGTAAATCATGCGTGATTCCTCACTTGCTTACTAAAGTTTGCAAGAATTGATTTTGTGGTTTCAGATTTTGCTCTGTGAAATAAAAAGAACTGTCTTTGATTTTTAAAATAGGTTTGCATTTTATAGTCTCATCTATATATGACGCTCTAACATGATAAAGTGAAAAAGGAGATGATACCACAGGGGAGACATTCCAGCAAGAGTTGTGATCAAGTATGATATTAACCATATTTTCCTGACTCTGTCCCAGGATTAAATCTGCTTAAAGACAAAACAAAAATGTGAGTTGAGGGATTTAGTAAAAGTCTTAAATTACATATATATGTAGGTAAGATGGGAAAATTTGTCCGGGAACTCCTTTTCTCTGTCTCTGCTCTCTTTCTCCCAGCTATTTCCTTGCTCTGTTCCTACTGCTGTTTCCATTTTTTATGCACCGTTGTTTAAGCATGTTTTTTCAAGGATTGGTGCCTCTAATGTTTTTTTATGCCATCTGATGTGGCTCGTGACAGAAAGCTCTTGACTGACTGATTAATGATACTAAGGGTCATGTTTCAGTTATATGGGGGACTGGTGCCAGGTAGAAATTTATGTGAAACAGACAATGAAAGGCCAAGAGAGCCTGACTGGAATCCCAGCCTCACTGTGCTGGCTGCTGAGCCACCAACAAACAGGTGCAGTCTCACCCAAAAGAAGCTCAGTCCTCTTCTAGACCCTGCACAATCTTAAAATGGTATCTGTGCACTGAGTTGTTCTTCCAGATAACCTTTATTCCCGTGCACGTATGCAAAGGTATGGTCGCAAAGAAGAAAATAATAGAGGGGATGTCTCATTTCTGGTTCTTTGCCATACTTATAAAGCACATCACTAAAAAGTGTCAAGGAGGGAATCCAGCTACTGGGGCCTGGATAGTTCTGAGCTCATTCATTCATTTATTTTTCCTGAAATCCAACATCATCTCTGAGTTGAAGAGAATTAAAAATGCCATGCTAGTTAATAATTGGCAGTAGATGTAGGTGCTTCTGTGTCAGTTCTGCTCTCCTGTCCAAACAAGTATAGAAAATATAGAGAAGGTTCCAAATAAGAAGTCCTCCTCTGAAGATGGAGCTGCTTAGCCTGCTCATTTTAGAAAGAGTGTAAGTTAAAAGAACTTGAAAGATTTTCAGAAGAGGGGGAAATTTAGGCTGCATGGCTTACAGTATTTCCCATTTCAAGGCAATGGAATTGAAGCAAATTTCCCATTAAAAAGATTAATATAGAAACAGTAGCATTTACAGCACAGGAAATCATTACAGTTCCATGTCAAGCAGAAGATGAGCACTGATACTTTATACACAAACAATAACAGAAGTTTTTGAATAGAAGGCAGAGAAACAAACAAATTTAAACACTTTAAACAATATCTAATTAATATAAGATCAAATGGAAAGCTTTTACCTATCTCTTTTACTTACAGAGATAAATAAAATATGCTTTTCTATTTGACTGGAAAAAAGAAATGTGTCTTACTGGAAATGAGTCATGTTCATATAGACACACTCTAATTCTATATTTTACATATTCTGATCCTTCACCAAATCTTTCAACCATTTTCTACTACTGACTGTTATTCATATTGGGGTTGGTCAGATGCCTTAGAATCAAACTGTTGCTCTTGTGATCTCTGTCTCCCAAGTAGACGACACTACTTAGGGGAGGTCTCAGGCTGTATTTTGCATACATATATATAGATATATATATTCACAGAAGAATTGTGTTCTTGCTTTTCTGAAATATACTTGCTGCAAAAACAAGGAAAATAATTCCTTGAAAAACAAGATGATAAATAGTATGAACAAGGGAATATGAATAGAAAAGCAAATAAATGTTTTTAATAAATGCCAAGATTTCCTACATTTGATCAGGTGGTTTAGAAAAATGAAAGGAAAAAAATCATTCATTATGTAGCATGAAAATAGAAAAATAGAAAGGTTGTTCCTTTTTTTTTTTAGGCTAGAATGTTCCTACTGAGGTTTAGAGTGGTTTTTTTTGAAAGAAATAAATGTTTATAGCTTGGAAACTGTGATTGTCCTACATGTGGGGATTCTGGATTGAAATCTTATATCAAGTTATAGCAGGCTAAATGACCACAAAATTAATTTCATATTTTAATATAAGTGTTTTTTTGAAAATGAATGTAGGGAAGCATCCAGTTGAATCCAGATGGCCTCACCCATCCATTTCTGTCAGCACCTGAGAAATGACTTGATGGCAATATTCAATAGTGTGTAAGGTTTTGTCTCTTCACATTGCTGTGTTTCTTGATACACTTGTGTTTAATTTTCGTTTCCCCTTTTCTCTGAAAAAGTTTGGACTTTAGAAGAAAGGTGGTGAATCTGCACACTGTGAGTGTAACTTCCTGCCTGGGAGCAGAGACTGCCAGAGGAACAATGCTGACTCAACACAAACCCCAGCAGCTTTTGTTCCTTGCCACTTTTAAAACGTCAGGCTGTGCCTTGCCAAATGGCATATCCTGGAGCACATCTTCCCAGTCCTCTGGTTTTCTTTCCCGCTTTGTGGGCTGTGATGCAATCTGCTCAAACACACACCAGCTTTAGTATATTTTACTCTTGTTCAGCCTCTCTCAACAGATTATCAATACCAGTCCCTCACCAACCACTGATCTTTGTTCAGAACAGAACCAGGTTCCTTTTCTCTGTTGTAATTATCCTTGTTACGCCCTGGTAGATTTGGATATTCTGAGATGTTTTATACAGCAGAACCACAAGACATATTTGTCTTGCTCTTGAACAAGGAAGGAAGGAAAGTTGGAAAATTGAGGCTGCATGTTCAAACACTCAACACCAGAATGCTTGACTGGAGCTGTCCTTACATATGGATCATAACTTACTGAGTAATTGGATTCTGCTGCTTTGTGGAGCAGCCCTCATTTCTTCCACTTTGCTCAGGTCTCAGTATCCTTTTCAGGCTCCCTTCTTTGCATGGCTTTGCTCTAGCTGTGTCTGCTGGCCTTGAGGTCCCACAGTTCTCCCTCACTGTTGTGGCTTTGTTCTACTCCAATTCCCTGCATACATTTTCAGACTCAGTCGTTCGTCTACATCTGAGCCATAGAAGCAAAATCCCACAACTTCATCTGGGTGTCCAGGATTTTCACTACCTGCAACAGCAGCAATTTTGCTGCAGATGCAATACTGGGGAAGGTATGCCACACCAGCCTCTCCTGGAAGTATGGGAAATGAAATTTTTCAAAGTCCATGTGCAAAAACTGATGCAAAGCTTCCTCCAGAGTCCCTTTTATTTTCCCTGTGCTCTAAGTTTTTTGAGCTCTTTAAACTATCATGGAGAAAGCTTTATCAAAATAAATATCAGAATTTTGTCAGAATGCCTGTAAGGTGTACACTTTATGGGGTGCAAATTTTCACAGTCTAGTGGCATGAAAAATGAGGTAGTATTCCTCATCAGTTTAGTTTTCCTCACTAGCAATAATTGAAAATCCAGTGTTTTCCAGTTACAGGTTCTTTTCTTCCTAGAATTGTGTGTTTTCTTTTCCAATTTTTTTCAGCTGTTGCTGTCAGTTGGGTAATTATTCCTGCATATAGTCAAGAATGGAGCAAAAGAAAGAATAGGTGTCTCCTGAAGAACACAGATCTGACTTTCTACAGCTTTTTTTTTTCTTTTCTGTGGAATTTCAGGCATGGAAAATTCTGTTTCTCTCTGACTCCAAGGTCATAGTTACTTGATTTGTGTGGTGTCCCAGCAGATTTTTCACAATACTGCAGTGCTCTCTGGCTTTTTTAATCATGTATTGATACAGACAAATCTTTGTCTTCTTTTTTACTTCTTTTATTTATTTCTGCAAATGAGACTGTAATCTCACCTTTTGGTAAAAATAATGATTCTGAGTTATAAGGTATGTCTTAAAAAATCCACACTAAAATCTTACCTGTTAGATCTTATATTTCCATGGCAAACTTTTATACATTAGAAAAACTAGCTTAGGAAGCAAAGTTTACTCATTAATATATTATTTCAAAATTACTCATGTGACATGACACAGTTCCTTATTTGAAGCTCAGAACTTCCCTGTATCTGTTGGGTCTTAAAAAGGGTTTGTTAATCCACTTCAGTGCAGTGGGGTTTTCTTGCAAGGCACTGATTTTGTCTTTAGGATCAATACAAGGTGAAGGGAAGAAAGGAGTGAAATATTTGCCATGTCTCTCTACTTGCCCCTGATTTTTCTTCTCTCCATTAGTACATCTCTTCAAATGTCTGGTAAGTCTTTGTCCTCTGCTTAGTGTGGAGGTTTTCAAGTTCTTTACCATGTGTTCTAGTTATCTCCCTTAGTGGGCAATGAATTTAGATCTAGTCACAGCATACAATTTGAAAATGTTATGTTTAGCTTGAAGTTTGGTGATATCTGCATAGGCATTCTCTTTCCTTAACCCAGGTTTATGAGTGAAAGGAATATGCCAACAGATGTGGCCATAACCTTGGCAGTGCTGATTCTTGAGAAAGCAGACAAAATCTGATTTCACTTTACTCCATTGGAGGCTAGAAGAGTTCAGCACAGAGCAATGAACTCTCAGCATGCACAGAACTACTGGCCGGTGTGTGCTTTGAGTTTCTTGGCAGCTCATACAGACCATAGCATACTGATCAGTGCGTATTGAAAACTCGTTTCCAAGCTGAAAGCTTTAGGAAGCACCTAAAAATCTCCCATCCATTAGATTTCACACCCTCCTACTGCTGAGAGGAAAAACAAATGACACTGTGTCTTTTCCATGGCAAGTTCCCAGCTAGAGAACTCTGGAAGTCCAGTACTGTTGCTTGAATGGCAGCAGGGACTGTGCAATGCACCAATGATCTAATCCACCACAGGACAATGTCTTCTGGGCATGCTTTTGGGTGAGACCAAGCCAGCTCAAACCCATCCTCTGCTAACCCTCCCAAGAACCACTGCAGCTGGAGAGCTCTGCCAGGGAAAATATTATCTGGCTTGATCTATAGCCTTTCAGAGCAACAACACCAAGGCTGTTCAACCACTCCCTGTCAGCTTTGGGATGCGAGGGTTATGAAGGCCCAGTTAAGTACGCTGGCCTCGGTAAGAAACCTTGGGTAAAAGTCGATGGAACTGCTGAGTGAGTTGGGTGATGCTGCCTGTCACCTAGAAGGAAGCAAAGGGATGCAAGCTGAGCTGCAAAAGAGTGAAGATTTGGAGCAGGCTTTTTATTGAAGCTGATTGTAAGAAACAAAACCCTGATGTGCAGTGTTTCACATTTCTATTTACAAACGTAGTTATTAATAGCACTTAGGATATTGGCTTAGTTTAACAGTGCTTAGAACTGATGATGCTGCAAGTTGTGGCTTCCCTCCTGAGAAACCTACAAATAAAACTCTGTGAAGAAATGAATTTTGCACAGCTGCTAAAAATTTCCAAGATAATTAACCAAAAATGAAAAATACATCACTTTCTTGGTGAGCTTGAAAAAAAAAATATTATTCTGGGCCAAATATAAAAACTTTTTAATTTTGAGTATGTAAATGATTTTTAATAGCTCTAAAGAAAAAAAAGTCCTTTCACTTGCAGAATAAAATCCCATTTAAATTTGATTTTGTCTAACTTTGAAGAAATTATGAAATGTAATATGATGAAGGTCATTTTTGACATGCTTTTTGAGACCACTGTGGTTTCCGGAGGGATATGAAGAAGAACAATTTCTTTTGAAAGAGCTGTATTTTCAGCTCTTGTGTTTTTTCATTTTAAGAATATTTTCATAAATATCCTTCATACTAATGATTAACTTCCCTTGATTGACCTCTTTATGAACTATATATACTATTTTGGGTTTTTTTTGGTTTGGTTTGGTTTTGTTGGTTTGGTTTTGTTTTTTGTTTTTTGGTGTTTGGTTTTTGTTTTTTTTTTTTTTGTAGCAGACTGTCATATAACAACTAATTGCCTTTATCTCCTAAGAAACCTGTTTGCATTATCATTTTATTTTATAGGTAGGGGAATATTTTCAATCTATAATGAAGATAACAAGCTCTGTGCCCAAGCTCAGAACTCTAGCTCAGTCATAACTACCACTTGTGATGAGCATGATGAGTTTCAGAAGTTCAGGTGGGTCTCCCCCACACAGCTGCTGAGCATGGCACTCAAGCTGTGCCTGGGAGTGCTCGCCAAGGACGACGAGGCTGCCATCACCTTGGAATCCTGCAACAGGACAAATGAACTCCAGTGGTGGGAATGTAGAAATGACACACTTGCAACCCATGGCAAGGATTTATTTCTCAACTATGGCAAGGGGAAGGGGAAGAAAATGAGGCTGTCCAAAGCATCCAGCAAAGGGAGCAGGTGGAAAATCCATGGAACTGCAGACAGCGTGTGCTCTCAGCGCTATGAGGGTGAGTCCTGAAATTCTATCTCTATTTCTTGGTAACATGACTGCCCCTTCCTACAAAGCATGCCACTGCCTGCTTGACAGGCAGCAACCATTTTCTTAGAGTGACATCAGCAGAGGAGCTAATTATAAATGGGATGTAGAAATGAAAGGTGAATATATCTGTATACTTTTCAGTAAATATAGCTGTTCAGTAAATATACATTTCTTCATAACTTATAAAGTGCAATTCTTTCAAATGATAGAATAAAATTACAAAGGCCCATGATGTGAACATAAGGAAGAATGGGAATTTTGTTTGTACAACAAACAAAGCAAAAGGAAATCTATGACTGTTTTAAAATATGTCTGATCAATTTGTAGAAGAGATGATTGTGTTATATTTAGTTTTTATTATTGCTTTTATTTGGTTTGACCTCTAATAATCTCTAAGAAGTGAATTTCCAGTTTAGATAGAAGGAATCCACTATTAATATTATTTACCTAGTATTTTCCAGGCCTAGTAAAAACAAAAAGTAGAAAAATAAAAGGAAAAATGGTGCATAATGGTTTAGGATGCAATGTTTTATCATCCTGGAAAAAGACCCTTAGAGAGTAAGATCTCCTTTTCCTATAATTTTATGGCTCTTGGGCTATGTAGAGAGGGCATTCAGGATCAAGTAATCAATCTCCTTTCTGTTGAGGCGCTGGTATGTTGGGAATTTAAATAACAATAGAATACATTTTTGTTGCACACTGCAGCTGTTGCACAGGAACGAAGTTTTTCATAATCTTGTACACACAGCAGCAAATTAGACTGGAGAGTGATGGAAGGGTCACTTCCTAGCAGAGTCCTTGCAAATTTAAGATGTAGTTTCCTCTCATGAAGACTAATAAAAATATTGTGATACCTCCTTTCCAAGTTTTTTCAACCATGCAGGGGAAAAAAAAAGAGAATGTATACATTATCTAAGGACAGAAGTATGTATGCCATGGGAGAAGCTGAGTCACAGGGACCTCTGACACAATAGTCCAGAAAGCAACAGCATGATAAACTTAAACAGAAATTAGTTTGAGGCCCAATTAAGTGTTTGAGAGTCTTAGTTCTGAATATTTTGTCATAGTCATACCTGATTGGCACAACAGCCTTTTAGAGGTTCAGGGTAACAAAATACTGGTGTGTTGAGCCCTGCATGACTCAGCTTTGTCCACAGAAAACTGGATATGAGTGTCACTGTGGTGTGCATCTGATGCCAGCTGACAGTTGAGTACTGATCTCTGCTTTTCTCCATAGATATCTATACACTGGGAGGAAATGCCTTTGGTGCACCCTGTGTGTTCCCCTTTAAGCACCAGGGGAAATGGTATGCTGAATGCATCCCTCGGAGGGATGATGCAGACTCTCTCTGGTGTGCAGCTTCTCCAGATTTTGATAAAGACCAGTTGTTTGGAAACTGCCCACTAAAAGGTAATTTATTTATAGAAATCTCAGGAAAGCTGTGAAGCAAAAGTGTCATCCACTGTCATGGTCAAGATGTTCTTGGGCGTGGAAGCAGCATTGGACAGCGAGCTGAATTCTGGCTTGCCTAGTTCACTGGTGAGCTGTGCAACAAGGACATGAGGCATCTGCTCTGCACTCCCACTGTCCTACAGTGTCCCCAAGACTGGTACTTACAGGGATTATTCTGAGGGTGGTGACTGGGACTGATGGATGAACAAAGAGGAAACCCTAGAACTGGGTTTCAAGACAAAAGGAAAGGCGGTGGATGAGGAAGGTGAGATTTATCAGGAGACTGTGGTGTATTGTAGGATGGAGGAGAGAACAGGAGGGCTTTATTGAAGGGAAGGGTGCAGGACACACTGAAGGCAGTGACCTTCACCTGCCTTCAGTGCTTCCATACACAAGTTCCCTACCCCTTCATCCCCACTTCACATGTGATTGTGTGGAAATGGTAATTTCTGTTTTATTGGGTGGTCTGGAAGAGCGTGAAGGTAAGAAATGGGTGTGGAGACCAAAACTTCTATATGGTGAAGAGAGAATTACTTGTAGAGGTAGAATTTATCAGTGAGTGGGTTAATGTGGACTGAAATGTGAGAGAAGTAGATGAGTTACATAAATAAAAAGGTCAATGTAGAAAAATTAGGTTTGTAAGGATAAATAATTCCTTATGAGTGAAAAATATTCTTAATACTGAATGGACAAAGTATATTTATGTGAGGAAAAAGGTATGTAAAAATTATCAAATCACACAGTTATATAGTTTTAGTCTGCATCAAAGATTTATTTTCTGGGTCAGTAAACATGATTATCTTGTCAAATTGCTGGTATCATCTTTTATAGACACCACCCACAATAACTTTTGGAAAACAAATCCTGTGACGGAAACACGGTATCAGATAAACTCAGAGTCACTTTTGACATGGCACCAAGCAAGAAAAAGCTGCCAGCAGCAGGATGCAGAATTATTGAGCATCACAGACCTTCGTGAAGAAATGTATTTATTAGGTAAAAATACCCTAAAATAATAATTTTAAAAAATGCACTGTTTAAAATGTAAGTCAGATCCAAGGCTTTAACATGGATACTTATATTTATCTCATAAAAATAGGTCTCAGTGACATTCTTATAAGAGTTGTCCTTCTCACAAAACCCTATATTAAAATAATGGAAATAATCTAATTTATACTAAAAAAAAATATATCACTCATGCTTTAAAATATTATTTCCAGTTTTATTGAATAAATTAAAAAAAACAGAGGCATTTAAAAACCTGACTGTTTTTAGGGCTCACTAGTGACCTGGGCATCAATGCAAAGCTCTGGATTGGTCTCTACGATGCACTTGACAGTGGCTGGAAGTGGACTGGGGGAAGTCCTTTCAGATACCTCAATTGGGCTCCAGGTAAGTGCACTTTTTAAAAATGATTATCTACATCTGGGTCAAAATTTCCTCCCCTTCTCTCTCCTTCTCTCCCCTCCCCATCACAGTGATGCTCCCTTGTCACACCTCGTGGGATTTATCACTCTAAAGAATAATACCCCAGTGGCTTTGCAGCTGCAAAGGTCTTACATGTTTCCTCCTGTGAAGAGGTGATAAGTTTCACTGTTAACAGAAGGATTCTGTTGCTCTTTTTTAAAGGAAACCCCTCTGTGGAATCTGGAAAAATGTGTGGGACTTTCCAAGGTAAGAATGGCAAATGGGAAAACCAGCTCTGTGATCGGAAACTGGGATATATCTGCCAAAAGAGAAACACCTCCTTGGACTCTTTCACCATTGCCTCAGGTATGCTGGTCAAAAGCTAAGGCTAATTTTACAGTCAATGAGAAATATTGTGAGGATGTCATATATGAAAAGGCAACATACTGTCAAAACAAAAGGCTTACACTTTCTGACCTGGGTCAAATACTGAGAAGACTTTAATTTTCTGGCTTATTTTAAAGATGATGTCTAAATGTTGTTCATCATTTAGAAAAAAGCCCAGGGTATCGAAAAAGGCAGGATTAGGTGTTTAGCCATGTTATCCAGACCATGAAATACTGATAAATATCTTCTGCTCTGATATATACTCTAAACCTATATCCTGCTAAAAGATGCAAGCCAGAGTTCATGCTCCCCTGCTCTCTGTGACCCTTTTGGTTCTATTCTGAAAGGAAAAAAATCAGACTATGCATCTGGAACCTTTCCTGTGTTTAGTTCCTTTTTTACTTGAGGCAGATTATTTCCTTAGCTATATGAAGAAATAGGTGTGCAGTTGCTTAACAGGGAATTCCCAACATGCAACTGACTTCACAGTACCTCTCTCTCCTAATATATATGAATATATGAGATTATAAAGCTCAGGGGAGCATGCATATCCTGTACTTTCTGGCTGTATCCAGGCAGCTCACTTGGAAAGGTTTCTGACCCTGCTAAGCTTCAAACCATATCTGGGTGTTGCTTAGGGGAATGCAATTTGCCCAGGTCCAAACCATGTCCAGGGAGCATCAGACAAAGCAGTTGACCACACACCAATTCAGGGCACACATCCTCCCCTCTTCAGTTTGCTCTGTCGGTGCAGAGCATGGGAACTTTCCAAGCAATGCAAGATGGGCTGGCCATACTGGATTCATACCAAGAAATCAGTGTTGAACAAAGTGTGTAGCATTTCTGTGCAGCTGGAATGCCTGGTATAACATTTCTGGTATAACGTGGTTGTGTCTGGGCTCTTTGATGTATGATTTGGGCTGTGTAGGAGCTCCAATCAGCTCCTGAGCACCTGCTGTTTCCAGAAAAAAAATACCATAAGCTACAAAATTCACCAAGATAGAGTCCCTGAGTAGGAAAAGCGGCCCATTTCTGTAGAACTTGGCTGTTCCCAGGGCCTCATGGTGAGGGATTTAATGTGGAGTTGTGCTCTGTACATTTGCATGTCAAATTACTCAGTATTTACTTTATCCAGTAAAACAGTTTTTTGGGATCTCCAAGCACAAATAGGAGGGAAAATTTTGTTTTTTAATCTTTGTAGTCTCAGACTTTGGCTCCTCTCCTCTTTCAGTATGTGCTCCAATATTTCAAATTCATATCAGCACAGGTAATTTTCAAGGAGATGTCTAGAACTGACTAGAACTTCTCATTAATAACATAATTTTTTTTAGGTGATTCAAAGCATTTTAAATGCCCCAGGGAATGGGTGCCCTATGCAGGTCATTGCTACAGAATTTATAGAACACCAAAAATATGGAAAGAAGCCCAGTCTTCCTGCAGAAAAGAAGATGGAGAGCTGGCGAGCATTCATAATATTGAAGAGTACAGTTTTACAGTGTCACAGCTCGGGTACAGTGAGTATTCCTGAAGATCACTTTCTTCTTTTGTTTTTTAATCTGGGATTATGCTGTTGCTGTTATTAATTTAATCATTATAACCATGGTCTTATTTTTTTTTAAGTTCTTCAGTCAAAAGTGGGTGTGAGATGTTGTTATTCCATTATAAGATATATCCATACCTACCATTAATTTTGTGTCCCCAGAGCCAGATGATGAGCTCTGGATTGGTCTAAATGACTTCAGGATTCAAATGTACTTTGAATGGAGTGATGGCACACCTGTGACTTATACCAAATGGCACCATGGAGAGCCAACCCACACTTGGAATAAGGCAGACTGCATCCTTATGAAGGGACAGGTACAAATCCCTTCCTTGCTCTCATAATTTCTTCTGGCCTTTTGCCTCCTAAAATGAAAACATTCATGGAAAAAAAAAAACAAACAAAAAAACCCCCCAAAAAACCCCCCTAATGCTGGTTTTAAAAATATTTATGAACTTGGTTTAATTTAGGATATCTTAGTGTGGAGGGATACTTGAGACCAGATCTAGGAAGCTGTGTGATGCACCAGAAGCAGTGCACTGCATGGAGACTTGGTCTTCTCTGAGACAATTCCCATCTGAAATTGGTTGAAACCACTCATCATCCACATGGAATGTGACTGATCATAGACAAATAGATTCTTGGAGCACAGACTTTCTAATTTTTTCTCTAAAACTACTAAAATATATGGGTTTTAGAGTTACTTTGGAGGCACAAACCCAGATTTTATTTTGTTTTCTACTCATTATAAAAAAAAAAAAAGCGTAATGTTGTGGAAAAAGACTTACACAAGATATTTTTTCATATTTTATGTTTGGCTTATCCAGCATTTCCTTGCCATAGATATCTGGTTATATGAACAAAATAGATGCTGTGCTGGTGAGATTAGAGAGGAGTCTGATGTTTCTTTCCTGCTCTCATCAGAATCTCATCTGAATCTTTAATAGATACATTCTCACACCTCTGAGGAAATGTGGCCCTTAATGTACGTATTTGGGAATTTTGGAGAAAAAAACCAAGGCAAGGAAGAGAGCTGAAACTGTCCAGCCATAGGAAGACAGAGGGGTTCTTTCTGAGGATGGATATTCTTGTTGGACCTGAATCGTGTCTAGCTTTCACTTCTCTTTGTGGTTTCTTCTTACAATATTTAGGATGGATCCTGGGCTGACAGCGCTTGTGAAATGAAATTTGGCTACATCTGTAAAAGGAAACCCTTGGCTGAAGAACCAGGGGAAGCTGAAGTTACTTACCCAGGCTGCCAGAAAGTAAGTGTAAAACAAAAGCAGCCAAAGGTGATTGCATATTACTTTCACTCCCATGATAATAACTATGACAGAAGTAAATTATTTTGACTGTTCTTGGTGGAGCCTAGAAAACTGTTAATTTCATATGCATTGACACTTAGACTGATAGCGAAACTTTTGCTTTATTTAACTGAAATGTAGATTGACTTATTTTTTTTATTCCCTTACAAGTGTATTTCACTCAGCTCTCTCCTGCTGCAGAACTGATCACTGCACCCATAAAAGCCACTCTGCAGAGCAGTCTTTTCCGGCTGTAACACACGTGTCAAGGGTTGCATGTCTCCTCATTCTTTCAGTCTGCCACAAGAATCAGGAATATTTGAGCTGACTGTTTTGCAGGTTGTAAACTCTTGTAACAGCTACTTATGCAATGAGAAGGCAGAGCAAGCTTTACACAGGGAGCTTTACACAATGTGGCTGTGGTTGTGGCTGTGGCTGCCAGCCCCAAGGCATAATCACGGCTCACTGTTTGCAAAGACCTGTATCAAGGGACAGGACATGGAGTTATGGTCACAAAAGCTATGTTTGATTATCCTCTTGGTTCCTTTCATGGCCTTTGGGATCAGTTTTGACTTGGGGTCTGGTACTAGTGTGGCTTTTGGAATTGCACAAAGCCATGCAATCTGACAGCCTCTCTGCACATTTCTGCTTCTACACTGACAGGGCTGGATGAAGCATGGCTTTTTCTGTTACTCCTTGGTGCAGTTGCCAGCAACATTTTCGGATGCAAAAAAAGTTTGTGAAGAAAACAAAGGTTACCTGGCTACTGTAAGAGACAGGTATGGAAACATAACTCTTGTCCTCTAATGTGTGTAACTCTTGTCCTCTAATGTGTGTAACCAGGATGGAATTGTTAAACAGAAATTTCTTCTTACTTAGCAGCTATTCATAATGTCTATCTAGTGTGACACCACTCTCTCCCAGGTAAATTTAAGGTAGAGCTGATGAAATTGCATAATACATCAGGGTCTTTTAGATCATCAATATAAGCATTTAGGCTAGTATTACTACACACTTACACTGTTGTTGCCTCTGCGAAATAAAAAATTGGGTCACCTGTGCAACAACCCCAGATCGACAGATTGTTTTAAAACTTTTTGAACTAAAAATAAACAGATAAACATGGAGCTATTTATTTCTCTTGGATTCAAGATTTTCAGCCTTTTTTTTTCTTTCTTTGCAACAGCCAGATCTGGAAGAATTTTAGAATAAAAGTAGATTTTTTTCCCCCACAGTAACAAGATTTAAAGATCTAGAACTTATCATAAAGCTCAGTAAAACACTGTAGCTCTTATTTATGCAGAATGAGAAATATAATCACATTAACTTAAGTATTGTTTGGCTTGTGTTCATTGCACAGTATAAAAGGTGAATAGAATCACGCTAAATTCTAGATATAATTTACATTAGCAAAATGTAAGGGAAAAATTATTTTGTATGATAATTAGAACTATAGAAGTAAGATAATTACCCTTGCTTCATTTCATACGTATTGACAAATCACCTCAACCTTACCAGATTTGCTACCATGAACTGTTTGAAGAAATGAATAAATTCTGATAAAATGTGATACAACAGTTTGGTGCTTACTCTTCACAGATATGAACAAGCTTTTCTGACCTCCTTAATTGGATTCAAACCAGAAAAATACTTCTGGATTGGTCTTTCAGATGTGGAAGAACAGGGGACATTCAGGTGGGCTAATGGAGATCCTGTCACCTTCACTCACTGGAATGTGGGAATGCCTGGTAAGTGCCATGGGGGCCATTAAGTTCCTGCTCTGGGGAATGACAAAGTGATGGTTTGAAAGCTAAAAAGTGGTTTAGAAACTCTCTGGCATAAAGCAGCAGAAAGGGTAATGTTGCTTTCTATTTTTGCTAAAGGGATAGATCAGGGATTGTGGTAACTCCTTCTAGAAGATCACTTGGGGCTGCACGTGTCTCTTGGTATCATTAGGTGTTTGTTGTTTGATGGGTATTTTTAAGTAACTCCTACCATAACGTAAAAGGAACTTACATTAAAAAAATCTTTTAATGATTTAATAGGCATGCATGTGAGCTATTGTGAGCTACTGGTATCCAAACACAGTGGAAACGGGTTACTCTTAAATAAGTCGCAGATATTTTGAGAAGATGTAGTCATCCATAAAATTTAACAACTTTATGTTTTATGAAGGAGAGGAGTCAGGCTGCGTGGCCATAGCAACAGGACGTTCAGCTGGATTATGGGATATTTTGAACTGTGAAGAGACAAACACGTTTCTCTGCAAGCAGCTGGTGGAAGGAGTCACCCCCCCTCCTCCTCCTCCAACAACATCCCCTCTCCTGTTTTGCCCAGAGGGATGGCAGTCTGTTTCTCAGAGCAGCTTCTGCTTCAAAGTAGGTGTTTCATTTCTGAATGCAAATGTTTGCCATTTAAATAAGAATATATTTTGTTCATGCATGGAAGGTGGATTTTACCCTGCCTATTTGACAGACAGTCTATGGTAACACGTCTCCAGCCATCCCCACGTGGTATGGCTGGGAAATGTTGGAAAAACTGTATGTGTATGAACTGAAGTTTGGAGCTACAGGAACTCTGAGATGACAGAAAAAGCAATAATCAAATTTGATAGACAACCACAGGTCGAATAGTTGAACAATTAAATAGTCAGAATGAGACCAGAAAATCAGAAGAAAGATAGAAGCCCATATTTGTGTTTTTAAGTATCTGTAATATCCAATACAGTATTTAATTGCCCACTTTCTCTAGATTTTTCAGGGAGGAAGGGAAAAAATGCAAACGTGGTTTGAAGCAAGAGATTTTTGCAGAACTATTGGAGGAGATCTTGCATGTATCCACAGTGAAGAAGAACAAAACCTGATAGCTAGACTGTAAGTATCTGCAAAGCCCATCATTTAAATAGAAGAAGAAAAAAGTTTTTAAAATGCCTGTCTGAAAGACATAAAGGATTTCTGGAGATCAATTTCTACTTTACAAAGATGGGTTAAAAAGTGGCAGAAAAAATGGGTAAAAAGAGATGAGCAAAAGTTTTCTTGACACACCTCTGGGAAGCTGGTGCCATGCACTGAAGTTGCCTGAACATAAACAAAATTGAGAGAAGTATCATCAAAATTAGTTTTAACTGAAGTTAATTCAAAGAGATAAAACAGATCTTTTTACCTCATTTGTAGCTGATCAGGAGATAAAATACTCTTGATTAAAAGATTATTTTGTGCTGATTTCCTACCTTAAGTAAGGGGAAAAATTGGACGAAGAAAAGCCTGACCTATTGATGTGCTTGTGTAAATATTTAAATCAAGTCCATGAGTGCAGGCAGGTCTGAATTTGAATGCCTAAGCTACTTAGTGGAACCAAGACCTTTAAATATATTTTCTTTTAACTCAGTTTTTGTGGACATACGGCATTTTTGATCTTTCCCATCAAGTTCTGTGTTTCACTGCTTCCTGGCACGTCTGGTGTCAGGCTGTTTTTCCCACATGACAATTGAACAATTTCTTTATATGATTGTCTCAAATTATACTTAGAGTATCAAGTGTGCTGACAATAATATAATGCTGTACATTCCCCTTCTCTGTTTCATGCTGTGTCTGATTCTCTCTATTTGTAATCATTCAGAGACAGAGGTTATATTCACTATTCTTACTGGATGGGCTTAAGTGCCTTGGACTCTGATAGTGGATTTACATGGAGTGATGGCTCACCAGTGAGTAAATATTTTGTTATTCCAGCTTTTTGACTCTTTTTTCCCTATGTCTCTCTTGGCAGACAGCTCTCATAACTCCTACATAAAATGCAAGTAATCTTAAGTCTTTAGTACCTGATTCTTTTGTAGGAATAAGTCTTAAATCTTCTGATAGGTCACAGTTATAGATAAAAATACAGCATTTACAGCAATGAAAGGTGATGGAGTCTAGCTCCTGATTTAAGCAAGTCTGATTGTGCTAATCTCTATATTCCCATTTGTCATTTGCTGCAATAAATAATTTTGTACATCTACACTGGCTCAGCTTTGCTGCCCTCATTGTCTTAAGTAGATTAAGATCTGCCAGGCCCAAGGCCATATGGCAGCACCAATGGATTGTCTTGGGTTGGAACATCTGAGCGGGATAAACAACCCAGAAATCAGAGAACATATTTCTTCTTAGAGCTTGACAGGAGATCATCAACTCTCCTGGTAACAAATGGGGCAAGAACTTCTTGGTTTATGGCTTATAAACACACAGATGCATTATTGTTCTATTCAAGTGTCATGCACTTCTCCTTAAAAGGTCTGGCATTAAAGAACAAGATGGACCATGAAATGAAGTACATTCTTCTTTAACAGAATTATACAAGACAATTGTTTCCTTAAATAAGAAAATAGTAACAAATTTGTATTTCCACTATAGGTAAATTTTGAAAAATGGTCACATGGAGAACCAAACAATTATGATGGGAATGAAAAATGTGGCGTGTTTACTGGCTATCTTAATATGAACTGGAATGATTTATTTTGTGAACACATGCTGGACTTTGTTTGCCAAATTAAAAAAGGTAAGATAACTTTCTCTCTTTAGTGACTTTTAGAGGTAGATAAGAACATCCTTCCCAGGTCAGATCACACTATCTGCATGTGTTAGAGACAGCTGTGCCATCAATCACAATAAAAGAGTTTATATGTATAATTTCAGTAAAGGCAGTTGAAAACTATTAATTAATCCATGAAATAGACAGGCAGGTTTGGAAAGTATATGCAGTATATTGGGGAAGAGAAATACAACAACCTAAAGTTGGGCAGTTTTTGTAAGCTTAACTTATGATGAGCTCTAACATGCTATATGCTGAATGTAGCCCTTTTTTTTCAGATTCTCTGAGAAATTCTGTGACAAAAATAAGCATATACTGAGTAACCCTTAAGATTATTATTTGTAATTAAGATGCTAACTACTGTGTAAATATAATAGAGAGAGAGCTGAGAAACATTATATACTCAAATATCGATTTATATTGCAGGAACCTCACTGAAACCAGAGCCTAATTCCACATTCAGTAAGTCTTGTGCTTCCAATGGAAAAAAATTAATTAACATGTAATGAAGTTAATTTCTATTGCGGGTAATTAATGTTTTCATTTGCAGATTATGAATACGTTGTTGGTGAAGATGACTGGATAATTTACAAACACAAGGAATACTACTTCAGCAAAGAAGCAGTGTCTATGGAAAGAGCCAGAGGCTTTTGCAAGAAGAATGGTGGTGACCTTGTTGTCATTGAGAGTGAAACTGAAAAAAATTTTCTTTGGAAATATGTAAGAAACATGTTTGCTTGAAAAATGCACCATTTTCTGTGAACTGAGGCACAGTTTTGAGCTGGTTTGTGAAATATTAGAAAGTGGTCCCCATCATAAAAAAAATCTGTCCCACCTTTCATCCTTTCATTGACTTAAAAGCTTTATTATAATAATTATTTTAATAACTTGCTATACATAGACAAATTCTCAGCTTCCTTTCAGGAATGCTCTCAGAATGCAACTTTCAAAGACTGCTCTGTTTAGCTGAAAGCTGCAATTATTAATTATGTTTTTTTCTAACTCATTCTTTTCACAGAATTCAATAAAAGCTCTTTGTCAAAGTAGATCTCATATTTACAGCAAAAGGTTTAAGTTAGGATATTGTCTTATAGGAAAAGAATGGTCTGGGATGATATACTGTTTTGGAATCAAATAAAATTAAATTTTATTGCATTCTTTCCTCCACATGACTAAGTACAAACCTCCACAATCAACTGGCAGCCTTTCAGCAAATTCTCACTATGTTTTCCTAAAACTCTCAAAAATATTATTATAAGTTTGCTTAGGAGGTCATTCTTGCCTTCTTAACATAGCTTTTTTTCTCCACTTCTTTTTCAGATAATTTGCACTTCTTTTTGGTTGTTGTTGTTCTTGTTTTTGTTTTTGTATTAGTTTTTTTTTCTTTCCCCTAGTTATATATTGAAAATTGGAGGAAAATTTTGCATTTTTGCAGTTTGGGCATATAATTCTGGCAACTCCCTGCACTTTATATACTATGCAATTGAGCAACATAAATGACGGCATTTTTGGAACTTTTTTTGATTTTACTTGAAAACTGTTTTATTACAGCTAAGTAAATTTGTTTGTTTGTTTTAGATTTTCTATAAAGACTGGGGGAACAACTTCTATATTGGCTTAAGTGTGAGCCTTGACAGAACATTCCGGTAAGTAAAAACAAATTAATTTTGTCAGGCTCATAATGTATTCACATTTGACATGATTGCCTCTAGGAGACAGTTGAAATTCAATGACTGACACAACCTATAGACAGGTTGATGTCCTCACATACAGTTTTAAAATGGGATTCTGCTCCTCAGCGAAGCACTTCTCCCACCATATTTCTACTATCTATTTCTACCTCTTTTGGTTCTTTACCCTGCTTTGTTGTTCCGAGGCTGAGATGTTGGATCACAGTAAGTGAGGCGTCATCCTCTTTTCTTTGTTAGATGAAACAAAAAGTTGCTTGGAGGTCTCCAGCATATTCCAGATGACACTGGCAGGCGTTACTCAATGTTGAAATGATCAAAGAAAAAGAGCCCTAGAAACCTGCAGTGAGAGGCATCAAAGTGGTTTTTAGAGGTGAAATATCAATACTGGAGAGCCCTTGTCTGGATTTCCAGATGGTTGCACTCAGAGTTCAGGGCAGGACACTTTCAGGTGACATGGTGTCATTACTTTTCTACAAATGTTTTTGGAAACAAAGTGCTCTGGAATTATCTTAAACATCCCCTGGAGCCTTGGATATGTTGCAGACATGTCTCCTGTGGCATTTTTCTCTCCCACTGCATCTTTTTGTAGTGCATTATTCTGGGGTTCAAAGCTTGGTCAGATGAGTCTCAGCCTCTTCATTTTAGTCTTTCTTCTGTTGTCACAGGTTGCCTTTGTTGGCCACAAACCACAGAGACTCTGTAGTCTCAGCTCCTGGACATTCTGCTTTCTACATCACATTCACTGCTCAGATGATCGTTGTTTTCCCAGTCCTCCCTTGTTCCCTCACTAGTTTCATTCTCTTCCCTGTTGGATGAAGGTGCCACTCTTTGCTTTATATCCTTTCTCCTGGTTTATTATGTACTGGTTTTTCCAATTTGACTCAGGAGGTTTGCAAGCAGCCAGGCATCCTGATGAACTCCTAATCTGTAATTTACTTCCAAAAACATGCACGCACTTACTCAGTCTCCAAAACCGGAAAAACACTGGATTGTCGTGGAGGTGGTATTGCCTGAGGATTGTCAGTCTTGTCTGATTCATCACTTGACTTCCAGCACACTGAAGCCTTTTCATGTTTTTCTTGGCTACTTTACAAATTTATTTTCAAAAATCACCAAGATAGGAAATGATTGATGCATAATTGGAAAAAAAACCAAACTGGTGTATGACATTAAAGATTTCCTATGCTTAACGAAATGGTTCCAAGTGGTTCCCAGTATATGGTTCAAGTCTCTTTCTTACCCTACAAGATCTTATATTATTGCTTTTGATGCAGGAAATTGCTAAAATAAGCTCAGGTGTCTGTTTCGGTGCTCCAGAGAAATCCAGGTCCAGTGCTAGACTGGTGCATTTCCAGCATGCTATCGGTGTTCAGGGACCAAGAGAAGTTGGGACCACCAGTAAAGATTATTTGAAAATATTGATATGAAAATATTTTTCACTAATTCCAAGTGGAAGGTCTTGGTTTCCTTTTAACAGAGGAAAATGTGTTTGTAAGCTATGATACAGGAAACTTAAAATACAAAACTCAAGTGTATTCTTTGCAAAGAAATATTAACTAATTCAACTTAGAATTATAGTTCCCTCAAATTACTTCTTTCAGATGGATGGATGGAACATCAGTGAACTATGTTGCCTGGGCTCCAAATGAACCCAATTTTGCAAATAATGATGAAAACTGCGTGGTCATGTATACCCATACAGGTGGGTGCTGTAACAACATTTGATCTGCAGGATGTGCCTTAGGCCTGGGAGGGCTGTGTGGGCAAGGCTGGGTGGGTTATCATACTGAGCAGGCTGATGTTTCATGGTGTTCAAAAAGTAAAGGAAAATAAATTGTAGTCTTTTGTTTTATATATGTACTTTAAAAACATCGAATTTTATGCAGCTAACACATTGAATTACACCTGCAATTTTATAAGAAAATTTCTAAGTGAATAAATAAATCAGGTAAGCATCAGACAATTGGCAGATAGTATATTTTCTCCTCTAACCTCTGTCCATTTTATGCCCACCTCCCCAGGATATTAGCTATCTGCTTTCATTTGTGCAGTTCCTAAAAACTGAGGGTTTGGCCATGGCTTGGATTATTATTAAGCAATGCTACACAATATTTTAATTAAAATAAAATATAATATTCTTTAATATCCATTAATACAGAGGACTGGAAGCAATTGTGTTTATACTAGCCAAGAACTTAGTCTTTTTTTGGATCAGTAAATCACTTCTACTTTTAAACATTTCTAGTCTCAAAATCTATAGCTGAGATGATCTTCCTAGGCACTCTTAGAGGTGAATGGAAGGATATGGACACTTTTGGGGAGTAAATATGTCCTGTTTTGGAAACCTTCTTTCAGATGAGTCATGATCTTAACTTCTCTGGATTAAAATGACAATATCTCCATTAAACATTAGGTGTGAAAAATTCTGCTGTAGGTAGTTACCTGTAAATGTCTGCAGCCAATTAAACACATATCATTTTCTTATTCATTCCTGATCCGTAAAATGGGGATGATGATGTTAATGTTATCATCTTAAGTCACACTCCAATAGGCATAAAAGATACCAGAAAACTCTAAGACTGTGAGAAGCTTAGGTAGGAAGGTAACCAGGACTGACTACCTTGTATAGATAGAGCGATTCAAGAGACTTTACAGATCTCAGAGATTTAAGCATTTGAACTAAAACTCCCCTTTGTCAATGCAATGGTTTAGCAATATTGAAATATCTCTGTTTCTAGATGAATTATTTATATTCTAAATTTTGCTGGAAACGTAAATATTTTGAAGAAACAGACATGCAATAACTTATTGTTCCTGGGGGAGAGAAATACAAATGTTGTAACCAGTCTTACTTCCTACAATAGATTTTCCTTTAGGAAAGGACACTTTTTATCTCAGTCATGGTTGCATTTTGTTTTGTTTTGTTCTAATTCTAATTTGCTTTCAGGTACGTGGAATGATATCAACTGTGGCAGCGTTGAGTTATTCATCTGTGAAAGGCTTAACAATACTGTTCGTCCAACTGTTGCTCCCACTTCACCACCGCCAAAGGGGGGGTGTATGGAAGACTGGCTCCTCTTTGATAACAAGGTGCAGTATGAAATGCCATTATATTGTATTTTTAAAAGAGCAGAATGAAAAAAATCTTTGAATCAGTTTTTCAGTTATAGCAGGGTTTTTAGTTATCACAAATTGTTACCTTTGTGTGTGTTTGAAGACCTTAAAATTGCAAATCCTGAAACAGAAATTACAGCCTCTGTTGGGACCACAGCAGTTATGAGGGAGATCTTGGGACATACAAAAAGAAAGTTTGATCTTACAACCACTCCACACGAGGGAAGTTGCTCATCTATCTTTGGCAACCCAAAACACTAGCAAAAATGTATGTCCTCATTCACTGTGCTGAGCTTATCTAGCTCTCGCATGTTGCCTGGACACTTACTCATCCCTTGCCTACTATGCAATGGCTCTTAAGCCTCCAAGACACCTTCCCTAGAGCAAATTTGTCAGTTTTTTTCTATAACCAAACAACTTAAGGATTTTAAATAATCCAGCTATAAGATTTGCTGCACTTTATTGTGTACAATCACTCTTAGCCTTCTCAAAAGACAAAACTTCAGGATCAGAAACTGTATGTAATAAAAATAGCATTTAATCAAATGATTAAAAATAGATTTTAATCAATGAAGCTGTAAAGGGCATAAAGCAACAGTGTACACTACAATACTAGTAATTAGAGTACACCTAGTAACGAGGATGATTCTCAATAAAGTTGTTTTGTCTAGCTCTGTCTGTCTTCCCTTTGATTGAGCAAAAATATTTCAGTTCAATAGAGATCCTTTGTCTGAGATCCACTGGCTGTTGTCTTCCTTTTCCTTCCATCTCTCAGTCCTGAGGAAAAGTCACAGTGTCTTTCATTTAATGGTGCTCCCTCAAGCTAAAATCTCTCTCTTCCTCACTTCCTGGAAGAGGAGCTTCTAAGTCTTTTCTCTTGACTCATTCCCTAAGTATTTATACACCACTTCTGTCCACCTTCCATTTTCCTCAATTTTCCACAAATTAACTGCTTAACTTTTCAGTTGTGTGCTTTAGATAGCACATTTAGGTTGCTTGACTCTGACAAAGCTGTCTAATGACTTAAACCTCATAAGATCATATTACAAGAAATGATAAATTCATGGCTTTCTTTACATCGTCAGAATAATTTTCTTTCTGTGATTATCCTGCGAGATCCAAATCTGACTTGACAAATAGGGCAACAGAAGATGAGATATTTTGCTCCAATAACACATCTTATCCTTTTTTGTTTTCTGAGGTCTTCTTCAGCATTTCTCTCACAGTCATATCTCAGAATTATGCTCAGAAGGTTTAATGCAATTTCTGCTGAGATCAATAGACTGACATATCCCTTCTTTTAATCATATGCCAACGTATTGGACTTTATACTAATTTTCTAGTACAGGTCTTCTCTGTCATTTAAGCCTAAACACAAGCTAGAAAGTACTGTTAAATTAGCTAACCTCCCCTTTTACAAGAAATAACCAGCTTATTTTGTTTGTTATAAACAGAGATGTTTTCATCAGAAATTAAAACAGCATCTAGATTCAGATTTGGCACACTTCTCTTTTTCAGTGTTTTAAAGTCTTTGGCTTTAATGAAAATGATACATTGACATGGCATGCTGCACGAAACAACTGCATTGATCTTGGAGGAAATCTGGCTACTATATCAAAAAAGGAAGAGCAAGGTATAATGTACCAATGTTTTGACAATGATGACACACTGTGTAACTCCTGATAAAAAGATTTAAAAATATGTTAGAGCTTCTGCCATATATGCACTTATTTATTCCATATTAATACAAATTTATGCTGAATGAGAAATTACACCTTTGGAAAAATACTTGCACAGGTTTTAGTGTCTTGATTAAATATTAAAATCATAGTTTGGAGGTTAATATAGGACATACTGCTGAAATATTAAAATTTTTTGTTAGAGGCTTGTCATATAATTAAACACTTTTTTTTTTAAAGAAACTAGCTGATCCTTGAGGTGACATCCATCTCTGGTCAGTCTGTGATTCTATGATTCTATGATTCTATGCCAAAATGGCACACAAAAGGAGTAATATCCAAACCCAAATCACTGCGCACCTAACTGCTGAGCCAGATGCTGTGGATGCCAGTGGAGGACACATCCTCAGGCAGCAGAAGGCTCCAGTGCTGGAGTCCCAGCTTCCCCCTGTTCCCCTTGTTCTGCTGGACCTCAGCACCTGCTGGTCTTGCTGCTCAGCATGTTGCAAGTGTTTTAAGAGGCCTCATGTTTGCTGGGGAGATATGCTGCCTCAGGTCCTGAGGGGTGCACATGGACCATCTCCTACCTCACTCCATCGGTGTTAGTGGTTTAAATTTCTTTTTTACAGCAGAGGAAGGAGATTATTTCAGTGGAAAGTCAGTCTTGGCAGGAACTAAGGAGAGCAGCATCTGATATTCCACAAGTTCGTACATACTTGGTTCATACGTACTTGGTTACTAAGTAAGGCTTATTTTGTGTTATGCCTGTTTAGAAATTAAGTTATTAAATCAGGATAAAAAAAAATTAACCAAAGAAGAAAAGGGAGTGCACACTTGGTGGACTCATTTTCTATGTGCCAAGGCTTAGTGTACTCATGTTAATTTCTGTAATATATTAGAACATTTTCCATGCTTCCTCAGATGATGAACAACATAGAAGAGTGTACAAATAAATTCCTGTTTCATTAAAAATTTGCCCATCCTTGAATTTGTATATACTTTTTTCCAATTTTAACTTCAATGACAGATGTTAAACTTTTATTAATATACATACATTTTATTTTTGTCATGAGATTGGCACCTTATTATAAAGAGAAAACTCATCATCCTGGTTCCAGACACTCTAAAATCTATGGCGTTGGGGAAGAGTGCATTCAGTTTCCTTCCTTATGCAATTTTTCTTTTTTCCCTTCAGCTTTCCTTATGTCCCTCTTAAAAAGTGCTGCAACAGATGCTTGGATTGGACTGAATGACATAAATCAGGAGCACACATACTTGTGGACAGATGGAAGCCCGGTAGACTACACAAATTGGGCAAAAGGTTCCCGAAGTTATTATAGTATGGTAAGCATCAATTTCTGTTTGTCACTTAAACATTACAACTTTGGTAGATGAACAAAACGTATGTAGCTACTATTGTATTTCTGTCTTTTCCTTATGAAGATTTTTTGTTGTCTCATTGCTTTTTAAAAGCAGAGTATCCATGTGGGAGGTGTATCTACACACTTTTTTTCAGCTTCTGTATTTGTCATGGTTCTGTATAAGTCCAGACAGACATTTGGAAGAATTATGCAAAACTCAGAGAAGTGAGCAATTTCCCTCACTCTACCATGACTCATCAGGAGATGCAAATTAACCATAGCATAAACTAGATAATTTCAGGATGCAGTGAGTGTTATTTCGATTTGATGAAAGTACTCAGATAATTACATGCATTGAGAGTTCTTGGCACTGAGCCTGTCAAGATACATGCATTGAATGAAATACTCGAAAGAGCTTTCGAGTATTTCATTCAATGCATGTATCTTGACATGGGTCTGGGTTTTCCTTTCTAATTTTTATCTTCCCCTAATCTCCATTTTGAAAAACCCTTTCTTTATGCTTTGAAACTCCTGGCATCTCTATACCTTTTGTGTGCAATTGTAAGACAAAATTTAGTGTTAATCAGTAATTGTGAAATGGCCAATGTAGAATACTGCCCAATAGTATTGTTTCTATACTTCTGTGCTAGCTCTACCAAGTTTCTCTCTTTTCATAAGAGAATTGCTTCATATTCAGGTAAAATGGAAAAAAGTTCTTTGAGGTCTAGCTATCATGAGGCTAGTGCTGGGTTTTGGGATCTCGGGCTTCCTCACCTCACACATGCCTATGCTTTCTGCAGAAGGCCTGGACCATTCCGCTCCAGAAATCACTGCACATGCAACTTCTGTCTCTTGCAGACAAGAACTGGGCTAGTGCCAGAAGGGGGTTTGGAGGTAGCATAAGATTATACTGAGGTGAGGTGGGGACAGCTACTGCCTCCCCCTGCAGGAGGCCAAGCCACATCTCGTGCTGTGGGGGGAAAGGAGGAAGGTAAAAGGTCTCAAGTGCAGCAGAAAGGGTGTGGGAGTTCCTCCAGCAAAAGGCTGTTTCTGACAAACTACCTCTATATTGCTGCACTGTGGTGACCACTGTGCTTCCTAGTCCTGAACTGGGGCGGAAGGAGGAATTCAGCTCCCCAGGTAAGCTTCAGTGCTGAGGAGCAATTCCCCATAACTTCCAGGAAAACAGCAGCAGACCTGTGGGCCAGACCTAGCACACACATGTGAACCCACACACATGCACACACATACAGGGCCATGCACAGAGCTATGTACGTCCAGGTAGCCCCAGACACATCGTCCTGCCTCTGTGCTGTGCTTTGCAACTCCCTCTGTCATCCAAGGGCAGACTTTCCTAGGGCTGAGTTGCAAAGGCTTATTGCCATACAATGTGCCTGACCATTGATTGTATGAGTTTTGTGAACTTCATATTATTCCTCTGTATGTTCTTGTATGTGATACATGAGTCTGTGTACCCAGAAGAAGTAGGAATGCTTCCTACCTATCCACATCTTTTTTCTTGTTAATCTCATTTGTCTTGCAGGATGATTGTGTCTTCTTGATGAAGAACCCTATTGAACAGGCAGGGAAATGGAAAGATGAAGGATGTAAAGCAAGCAAAAGTTACATCTGCCAAAAAAATTCTGGTGAGTTTTCTTTCACCACTTTCTAGTAGACATGATTTATTGTGGTAATTTCAAACTGGTGCTAAAAGTGACTTTCCTGTAGTTCTGTCCTAACCTAACTGAAATTAATGACAATATCACATGCATTATGGACCATTTTAACAAGATGATCACACATTTTATTTCTTTTGAGAAAATCTCAATTTTTTTCTATTTCCAAAACTAGACCAGTAAACAACAACAACAACAACAAAATAGATCTATGTATCATCATATAGTTTACTACTTTTAGTAATCAAAGGTGGCTGAGTGAATTGTCTTTACATCTTCAAAACTGGAATTTTTAATGGTATACTAAAACCACTGCAAGTTCTTTATTTTTTTAAAACTGCCCTGCTTGATTTCCTTTATATTCTTTCTCAGACAATTTCAGCAGCAGCAGTCACATTCCTCTGCTTGCTCATGGTGTGTTTATCATACCCTGTTCCTTGTCCGAAATACAACAAATGCCAATATATACTGAAAAAATGGAAGAAACTGTTCCCTTTACTGCCCTACATTGGTACAATATGATTTAGGTAGGTCTGTGCTTAAAAGGCGTATTTCTGGGCATGATACACATACTTATGCTAAAAGGTCATTCTGACAAGTATTAGAAAATTTTGTCACAGTACATGAAAATGTGTCTTTCATCACTGCAGGGATTTTTGGACGTATTTTAATTTGTTATTGCAGTTTCTCTTAATTACATGACAACTCCAGTATACTAGATCTTCTCTCAGTGTTATAAGTCTGAGCCAATATAAAGTTAGATTTTTGGTTGTTCTTTTGCTTGTTACAGACCCCAAACTGCTGCACTCCCAACCCACAGTTCCAGTGTTTGGCTTTAACAATTATGGTGATGACCGCTATGAAGTCATCAACTACAAAATGAGCTGGGAAAAAGCAGAGAAGAACTGCAGGGACCAGTCTGCAGAACTGGCCAGTATCCTGGATCCTTATGTTGAATCTTTCCTGTGGTTACAAATATTAAAGCATGGGGAGCCTGTATGGATTGGCCTTAACAGCAACATGGTGGGTCCACCAAATGCTTGTGACAGTCATACCATTACCTTAGATGGGCTATTGGTCAGATCCATACATGTGTGGCAGGAATCAAAATCTTGCAGAGGTTCCTGACTTCCCTCCACTTGAGGGCATTTACACATTTAAATATTTGTCCATAGTGTAAGCGAGAACTGCCACAGTCCACACTTCAAAGACTGCCAAGGATGTAGCTGCAGCCCTGAGTGGCTTCAGTGGTAAAAGCAGCAATGAAGCTCTCACTTCCTCCTCCATGGTCTACCACATGCTCCTGTGGTGGAGCAATGCTGTTTCTGAAGGCACCCTGCGGAGAGCACCAAAGAAAGAAATGGGTTTAAAATAGTTCTTTATTTGTGAGTTTAAGTTTTTGTTTCAAGTCACAGCCCAGCAGTACGAGAGCTCGTGCTGGGCAGCAGTGGAAAGAACAGGGCTCTGGCAACGGGGACTCATTAGGCTGGGTTTTGGAGCTGAAGTTGGTGCCTTGTGTAAAACTACCAACAAACTCAGCTAAGAGTGGAAAGGTCTGAAATGGGAAGCATCAACAGAGGCATGTAAAAAAGAGCACAGATAAAATGTAGCTGGATATTTTTGGAATTGAATCTGGGCAGAAATCAAGTGGAGAGAGGTAGAGCAAGAGCTTAGTGGGACACAGGTCTGAGATAGGGCACAGGTGCTGAGGTGATAGGAACTGGAGCTGCACCTCAGTGAGAGCACGGGGAAACTGGGATTAGACAGGAATCTGGAATGAAAGATGGCAAAGAGTCTCAAAGCAGACAGAACAGGAAATGACACAAAGAAGAAGATGGGAGGAAGGATCTAGGCTGCACAGGATGGGGTAGCAGAAGCCATGGGTGTGACTAATGTCAGTTTTCCTCTGCAAACTGGTGAAATCCACTGACAAAATACATGCTTAGCTCATCTCTGGTAGCTGGCCCATGCAAGACCCACAAACTTAGCACAAGCCCAGTTAAGATGGGTGGCAGAGTTCTGTGGTGCAGCCCCAAGGAAAGCCTCATCAGTTTTCTCTCTCCAGTGAAACCTCAGATTTTCCTCTTTGCTTTCTAAATACCTAGAGAAGCCTATGTTAGAGGAATAGTTTCTCTGCAATCTTTACTTGATCTGTATGTATATGTGGATTCATTTGATGAAATCTTCATCTGTATATTCACATTTATTACCTCAAGACCCTTTGTCCACTTAGGGCATGAGATGAATGGTGTGAATTGAATAATGTAGGACCACTGCCCTAGCTGCTGTGGAGAGTGGGAATATGGACCAGTTTCTTACATATTCATTACATAATCTTGTGCAAGAAACCATGATTCTCATTTTTCCTAACTTTTGCGTGCATTCAAGCGCAATCTTAATGTTCTTCCAATCTAATTCTTGTATGTGACATAACCATAATTGTGATTTGTTTTTAGACTGGTGGCCAATATGTATGGTCAGATAGAAGGAGGAGCAGGTATCTTAACTGGGGCAGTGGAGAACCAAATAAAAACAAAGCCTGTGTCTATTTAGATTTGGATGGATTTTGGAAGACAGCATCTTGCAATGAAACATTTTTATCACTCTGTAAGCAATCCAATGGTAAGTTCTGAATTGGACAAATGTGATTTGGGAGGTTGGAATTTGAGTTAATGTCTTTATTTGAATGTAGTTTTTCCACATATGCAAAGGTTGTGATAGACAGTGTATGCCTTGTGAAAAACTCTTACTTTTTTTAAGGAGTAGATCCAGTCTGATCCAGTCTGTCTTGTGTGATTTCCAGACACTTCATTTCACAGGCCAGTCAACACACGCACATATAAAGACAGCTGCAATATTTCATGCCACATGCCATAGCAGTTTTTTGCATCCATGCTTGTGAGGAACTACAGAATCAATCAACTTAACCTAACTATAAATATATTAATGATATACTTTCACATTTAAAAGTATATTTTGAAATATTGTGAGTTACGAAACTTCTGTCAGTGTAGGAGCCAAATCAATTAGTTTGTTGCTTCTGCCCAAATACTTTAGTGCTCAAATATTTCATGTAATTTTCAAACATGTTTCAAATAATATACAAAATTCATAATATCTGCACCATAATTCACAGTAAATTTTATATTAACTTAAGCTCTGTTTGGGCTTTAATCAGGTGATGCAATAGGCTATACATTTTGCTTTTACATTGATTAGGATGTATGATGTACAAGGGCAGGTACAGACAACTTCTCTGACTTTTCTAGAAACTGGCTAGACACGAGACACAGAGTTGTAGTATTGAGATCCCTTAAGTATGCTGACTCATTCCTCATTCTGTTTCTCAAATTTTAGGTAAAAATTGCCGTGTTGGAGACAATTGCAGTTAGACTGGAGTAAGCCTCCTTTAGCAGACTGGGGAACCAGCTCCAACCAGGATAGTTCATTACTAGTTTTTCAAGCTTAATTCAATACTTTATAATTAGTTAAGTCTATGGGAATTCCTTTTCCTGGAATAAATGTCATATTTGTAGGGCTGATGTGTGGTTCAGGAGTACATATTTCCCTTAGGTTTTAAAACTCCACTGAAACCTGTGTGTCTTCTTAATAGAGTTAATCCCTAGTGAGCCACCTCAGCTTCCTGGGAAGTGTCCTGAGCCGAAGCGTGGTAGATCTTGGATTCCCTTCCGTGGGCACTGTTACTATGTTCACACCACTTCTGAGGAAAGTTGGCCTGATGCTTCCATGATGTGTATTCAAATGGGTAAGTGCCCTTTTTTTATTAGGATATTTTGCAGGTTGTTTGTGTGTTTGGCTTTTTAATTCAGAACCAAATGATAAAACTTAATGTGTGTATCAATTATAAGGTACACCTTATTTAAATTTATTGTCAAGCATTTTTACTATATGGCAATGCTGATCATGAAGCATGAAATAATTTTTTATTGAGATAATTATTTTATAACGAAAAATCTCACTGAAATTGTATGTAATTTTAATTGATATTTTTAGGTGCCTCTCTGGTTTCCATAGAAGACTCAGCTGAAATGAATTTTCTCTTACTTTACCTGTCTCCGCTTGCAAGTGACTTCAGAAAGTTTTGGATAGGATTGTTCAAAAATATTGATGGTAATTATTTCACAATGCATACTGAGATGAAAATAGATACTAAGTAAATAGAGTGAATACTACTAGTGAGCACTACTACACACTAAATAATAGTATAAATATGCTAAATATTTAATAAATAATCAATTAAATTGATTGAATTATAAACATTCAATAGCTTTTCTGCTAAAATATGTAAAACATGTACTACCATGAGGTCTGTGCTTTTGTTGCAATTAGAGTGTATTTGCCTGTAAAAGGTTTTAGCTTAGCACTGCAGTAGTTGACTAAAAATGTTTCCTATTGCCTCTTTAAACTCAAATTACTTGACATTTAACCACTGTAGTATTTTAAGCAAAATGTTTTCTTGTCATTAAATGCTGAATTAAATTAAATTTAAATTTATTTCTAGACAACACAGGGCATAGAATCTCACAGGAGCTGCCTAGAAAAATTTATTAATCTTAATTTCAGCATTTTTTTCCATAAATTTTGACTAGAACATTTCATTTTAATCCAAATATATTTAATGTGGTTGTTTTGGTTTTTTTTAACTGCTATAACTGCAAATTTGAGATTCTATATCATCATAATTCTGAATCCAGTTTTTCTTGGCAGACTTTGAGGGTAAACCTCCAGACTGAGTCTAGACTGGGCTCCAACTTCTGCTCAAGTCTCTGTCTCTCACCAGCAGGAATGGTGGGCCAGGTTGATCTGTTCTAGCTGAAAATGAGCACTACAAAAGCAGTCACTTGTTCCTGACCTGTCCCCTTCAGTGCCACAGTGCTCCATGCTGTGCAAGCAGGGGCAGGAGGGAGGTGCAGCTGCAGGGGGGGACAGAGGAAGTGGCACTGAGGCAGCTGGATATACCAGGGTATGCTGCCACAAAAGCACACACAGAGACAGGGAAGATAGCTATTATTCCTTCTTGAGGGGAGATACTTGACAGTCAGCAGATGAGATGATTAAAGAGAGAGCTAATTCAATTTGCAAAGATAATTAATTAATCCAGCTCTAATAAAGTAGTTATTCACTGATCTTGAATATACACATAAAGAAAATCTCCTGAGCATTCTGTATGCTCACACTGCTGATACTGGCTTTACAGGTCCTCTGCTTTCTTAAGGTTCCCAGGCACAGTCCTGGGTGCAGGCTTCAGCTAAAGGTCTCTGGGAAGCTGGACACTTCTTCCTTGCATCACTGACAGCTGTGAACACTAATGAAGTCAACTTTGTGAGCATTTGCATTTGGTACACTTCCACCTGAAAAGTTCTGGCTGTTAAAAGAGTGAGAAATAAATGGTCTAGACTGAGAAATAGGTGCTCTGTGATACCAGTTCAATCAACTTAAAAATCCCAGATCTGATCTGATATGTCATTGTGACCAGTAGACTAGAAGTTATTCTCCACTTCATTCATTCACTAGGTAACACATTTTATTTTAGGAGAATGGATCTGGATGGACAGAAGTGCAGTAGAATATGTCAACTGGGAGAAAGGAGAGCCTACAGTACTTTTTGATGAACACTGTGTTGACATGGACGTCTCAAGTGGAACCTGGAGGACCTACTACTGCTCTGTTGACCAGAATTTTATTTGCAAAATCCCCAAAAGTATGTTCTGAATTTCTGTGCATTGGGTTATTTTCAAAGTAGTGGTTGATATACATCAGGCCATCAGCGTTTAGGCACTGGGTATACTTCATGCATTGACACATGCATGTGCATCTGAATCAAAGCCAAGAGTAATTTCTGTTAAAAATGGTGAGAAATAACGTTGGAAAATAATCTGAGTCACTGTTCTCTCCCCTCAGTTTAAAAGCATTGACTTCTGGGCATTTACTGGGCCCTGGGTTAGGGAAGGACATATCATCTGTTGAGAGTGCAGAGAAGATTCATGGATATTATGGTTAGAGTGCAAGGGGCAGTAGATGATGAGCAGATGATTAAACTGGAGAGTGCTGAGAAGAAAGGCAGATACTCTCCTGATAGGTAAGCTGAGGGGAAGCAGTGCAAAGTCACCAAGCTCCTGCAGAGAGAAGGTGGGTGCTGCTGATGGGGACAGTACCACCACAGTGAAGCGGCTGCGATTTGCTGGGTGAGCAAGAAGAAAGCATCAGAGGGTGGGCAGTGGGGCCGAATTAATTTCTCTGCTGACAGAGGAGCAGTGAGACGTGTCAGGACAACCAAACAGCATGGTATGCTTCATTTGTAGTGGTTACTTGTAGCCCTATGGTGTTTTAGATGACAGCTTATGAGGAATCTGAGTGTCACAGGCTGGGGCGAGTCCTGCTTGTGTGCACAGCAGTACTGCATAAAACATGAAGGACGTACATCTGCACACATGCAGCTGTCGTGGGTCAATGTATGTACAGACCCAGCTCCGTTTGCACACAGCAGCTGGGAGACACTTTGGAATAGGTCACATTTGCTACTGGCAAACAGACCCACCACCCAAATGTAATTGATGTGGCGGGAAACCAATTCTGCCTGTGGATCTTTGCATGTTGGCGGGTTGGCAATGGAGTCATCTGTGAACCTTTTAGGGCCCAGCCAGTTGCTCCAACAAGCCACTAACTGAATCATATCCCCCAAGCAATGGAGGGAGGAAAAGGAATCTGCCTAAAAATACAGCTAAAATGCTAAGTACAACTGTGCTTTTCATTTTTGCAAGTGTAAAAAATGCAATTCTTTAGTGTGAAGTGTTAAGCTTTACACTGTGGAAGAGTAAAAACTTTGAACAAAATCTACCTTATATAAAAAGTGTTCGAAGCAATGAATAATGAGATGACAGTTAGTGTTGAAGTTTTCTTCTTTTACTAGTGTTTTTAGCAAGTATATTTCATGGATTTGGCATCATTTGTCAAAACATATTTTCATATATTTTTCATATACACATACTTTGTTCAGCTCTGGCGCCCCCAGCACAAGAAAGACTCAACTGGGTTATTTTTAAGCCATTTGAAATAACCTACTTTTAAAATAGCCTACTCAGCTTGGTTCAGAGAAGGACTTTGGAGATGGTCTGAGGGCTGGTTCACCTCCCATATGAGCGCGGGCTGGGAGAGCTGGGATTGTTTAGTCTGGAATAGAGAAGAGTCCAGGAAGACCTTATAGCACTTTCCAGTTCCTAATGGGGGCCCACAAGACAGCTGGAGAGGGACTTCTTTCAAGGGCATGTAGTGACAAGACAAGGGGCTTTAAAACAAAAATGAGTAGGTTTAAATTATATATTAGGAGGAAATTCTTTAATGTGAAGGTGGTGAGCAACTGGAACAGGTTGTCCAGAGAAGCTGTGGATACCCAGCCCTGGAAATGTTCAAGACCAGGTTGGGTAGGGGCTTTTGAGAAACTTGGTCTCTGGAAGGTGTCCCTGTCCAGGGCAGGGGAGTTGGAACTCAGTGATTTTTAAAGCTCTTTCCAACCCAAACCATTCTATGATTCTATGATTATTTAAAATTGGTTATGAACACAAAGTAAAAATTATGTATGCAGTATTTATTTCACTGAACTGTTGCTTTCAAACTGTGTAATATACATATTTTTTAATTTTGAAGTTGCTGAAGTTGAGCCAACCCATGATTCACCTGTCAATAACGGTAAGTTGGTTTCTTTTAAGCCAAATAAACAGAAATTTGAATAGGGTTATAGGCATTCATTATTTACAAGTGGAATTTCCTCCAGAAACTTTCATTTAAATACCCATTTTAACTGTCATAATTATTTTATTTTAAATCTGTTTAAAATGAGAACACTTCTCTCAAACTGGATGTCTTCTTTTTTTTTCCTTACAAGTTGTATATGTAGCACAACATAATGTTCCTTAGAACAGATTGAACCAAATTTTTCATTATTTGGCTGGAACATGCATCAATTTTAACTGCTATTATGATTGTTCAGTACTTCTGTTTTAACTCAGTTGCTTACTTAGGGAGATACTTGTATGCAACAGCAGTCTCTGGGCATTTGTAGCAGTTGTCCTGTTTTGTCTTCTACAGCATCAAGAAACAAAGCTGCTACTTCATCATCAAGTGGTTTAGGTGGGATGATTTTTGTACTGACCTTCCTTCTGCTAGCTGGCACTGGCGTCACATTGTATTGTTTCTATAAAAGAAGACGCGATCGACAAATGTTTACAGCTGGGTTTGACAATGCCATATACCGTGGTGACCTTGGAACTCATGAATCAAATTGTCTTGTGACCAATATTGAAGAAAATGAGCAGGCAACAATTTAATAGGCTGGGTAATCTTGGGCTTGATTTTGAAAAGAATTAAAGTGTTGGCATACAAGAATTCTTAGGAAAGCAATTTTCTCCTATGGAAATTCTATTTAATTTTGCATGGGGTGCTTCTTGCTTTCTCTACCAGCCGGAACAAGCAAACTTGCAAGGCAGATGCAGAGATCTGCTCACAAACTTTAGTACCTGGGAGGGCTGTTGAGCTTTCACATGGACCTAGAGCTATGTTGTCAGCCAACACTCAGGCAGCTCCAGCCGCCGTGCACGTCCAACATCATCTTTAGGCACAAGAACCATGCTCACCATATTCAGTTGTGAGAATATGGTCCTTAGCATGTTCCAAAAAGTATATCCAGATCTGTAGGTACCCTGAAAGTGTCCTGTTGATGTCAGCACAGACTGGCAGAATTGCACAGGTTGAACAGGATGTCCAAGCTCACATGGTGCAGATTCCTGTTTGAAGCAAGACCAGGTCCTAGCCTCAGCCAGGCACCTGCTCCAGTGCTGTGGGTCTACATCTTCTCTTTGCTACCGAGGTACCACAGAAACTCTTTGTGTTGCCCATAATATCAGAATTAACATAATTTTCTTCTCTGTTTATGATTGATGAAAAGCAAAGTGTAATTTGTATTTCTTCTGCTGTAGTTCTGTAACATATGCATTGAAAGATCGACTGTGATGACAGGTGGGAATGTATGGTGAATATAGTGGTTTATCATAAACAGTCAAGTAGGGATCTCAAAGGATGCTGCAAAAGGGCAGGAAGGAAAGAGAAATTATACTTAATTCACACCTGAACATTTACATAAAAAGTATTCTTGACATCTCCAATGCCAGTGTAGATTTCATAAATTTTTAGACCATTTTGTCAAAACCTAATGAAACTTACCTTTAGAAAGTCTTTTCTAATTTCTAACCAAATTCTTCCTGTCCAAGTCTGTTTTAAACCTTTGAGTCCCATTCTAGACTTCCATCATGATGGAGCTGATGGCATTGCATCTCTTACTGGTCTACTGGTATATTCTCAGGCTTCATAAACCCTAAAATAGGTTCACATACAGGTGTTTTTCATTCTCACTTTCCAAGTGTCGTCTATGCCAAATGCAAACAACCAAATGGCTCCAAGCTCTTAGTGTAGGGGGTGTCCTTATTTAATTTGATACTTTTTGATATTTTAATCTTTTGACAGGTTTTAATTGTGTTTAAGTTAAAATATTTTGTTTGTGTATGAAATACATGTAAATAAGTTTTTATTCTGCATTGGTTCACTAAATGGGAATTAAAAGGCTGATTCTAAGTAAAAGTGTGTGTCTCTTCTTAAACAGAACAGTTTATCATAACAGTAAAAAGAGAAAGGAGGGATGAGGATCTTAAGTTTTTATACATAAATGAGCATCCACTTTTCCTAGTGTTCCTAGCATGTTCTTAAATGCTCTTTACCAATCTGTGAAACTATGTCTCATTGCTTCTCTATCTATAACATTTGAAGGCTTTACTTGTCTAACGAAAGTGTTGTAATGTAAGACTACTTATGTGCTGTTCTGCAGTACTAGTTTCTGAGACAGATTCTATAGATTGATAGCTCTTTCGTATGTCCTCTCAATATTTGCTGATAACAACACTAGCTCTTCCTTTTGCATTTCACTAGCTACGTCTTCCAGGTCTCTCATCCCTTCTGCTGTTCCCTTCTAGACCCTGTGCTGTGGTATGTAGGTCCTTCTGACAGTGCACTGCGCCAGTAGATAAGGTATTTCAGCTGAGATCCTCGCAGCACTGAGCAGATTAAAAAAATTTAATCCATTCTTGTAACACCTTCTATAAAGGACTCTTCTGTCTGGCTTGTCTGAATTGGTTCCACAGGATGCATAATTTTGGATAAAGAAGTGGCTACCAGAAAACAATAGCCAAACCCAGGAAATATGCCTAATGAGAAGTTAATTAGTGAAAGTTTCCAAGCCTTAGTAGTCCTGAACCCAGAATTCACCAGATCTGTACAGAGTTTCTAGTGCCCATGAGCATCAGCAAAGAGAGGATTGTGTATCTTGGACCATACCAGAGACAGCAGTGGCTGGTGCCTGGTGATGAAAAGTAAGACCATTTGAGGAACTTTCCAAACATCTCCTGAGAATTCTCTGGAGTGCCAACATGGCTCTTTGAAACTGAGTGTACAGCTGGGATTAGTTTCAGAATATTGGTCCAACCAATATTGATCATTGCCTGTGTGTGAACTTTGTGAGTGAAGAAGTGAATGTGCTGTGTGAATACTTGCTTGTTATTAGAGGAGCTTCATTCTATTCATAATAACAGCTTGTAAGAGAAATACCCAAACAAACAGAACAACTTGTTTTAAGAAATGCAGTTTATGATCTGCATTTCTTCCCTATCAATGAAGCAGGAATTTACAAGAGACTTTCGTTTTCCATACATCCTAATTTGTTGGATTTTCTTCTCAAACTTCATGGTTACTTGTGGGAGTCAAAGACACCCTTCTGGCTGTCCTGGAAGGTCTGGGACCCTGGCAGGGGGTCAGAGACCCCCCCTATACAGAGCCCTGAGAGACACTGTCTCTCATCTCTGGCCGTGGAAAAGGGTTTTCAATCTTACAGTGTTAAGTGTTTGATATAAGTAGTAATTAGTGTGGCACAGGTGCAAATGTAGAATTTAAGGGTTTTTAGATAGGGGGCTCGGCGGGCAAGATGGAGGAAATTGGATGTGTCTTGTCCTTTTTTTTCTTCTTCATGCCCTCCATGTTTCACTGTGACAGAGACACTTTTCTATTGGTTTAGCATAGAGACACACAGTCTAACATAGATAATAGGTATTGGAAAGTAACTGTAAATAAAGTACACGTTACCTTTGGTATAAAAATGTAAGCACCAGCCCAGAGGCGGGGAGAAGGCAGCATTCCAACCTGCAAGACAGACCTGCTGCGGGGCAGAGAGAACATGTTATAGATAAGAGAGAATAAACAACCTTGAAAACCAGCACAGACAAATTGCAACTTCTTCTTTGGCTGTGGGGCTGAAAGACAGAGACTTTCTACAATCTCGGAATCATTTAAATACCACAGATTCCGACAGTTACTTGTAGGTTTTTTTATTCCAAATTAGTCTCCTGCAGCTAGATTTCTGAAGGAAAGTTGCCATTGCCACTATTTCCTACCAAATCCTAGCTAATAGACCAACTCCAAGAATGCTCATCAGATAAGACAGGCCCAGTACCTAGTTTAAAGACCTCTTGTGTGGAGGTAGTGGGAAAGAGATACTCATCAAATGCTTGGACACAGAATTCAGTGGTAAAAGCAATATTTCTACCAGGCCTATGAACCTTCTGCATTACACTGCTGTAAACAGAAATGTGGGAAACACGATTTGTCAGCTTGTCCTGCTTCCACATAAATTCTGGATTTGGTCTTACATGCAACAAAACAGCATTTGTAAAATGCCTCTCCAAAGATGTTGACACCTACTTTCTCAGTTGCTTGCCCTTGCTTTCTCTATATTAGGATGGTATTTTAGAGGGAATGTCCTGCCTTTTCTCACTATTTTCATTATATCCCTAGCCTATAACATGGATGAAAAAGTAATTGATTCTCTACTTGAACATTATAATGTAAGAAGTAGTAACTGCCTTTAAGGAAGGAAAAGCTGTGGAAAAATTCACAATTATAACTTTAAGGTTGAACAGTGATAGAGCCATGGCAGACACATATACAAAGAATGGAAAATCCTTCTCCTCCAAAATAATACCAGTTTACAGAGAAAATTTGATAATATCAGTATCAGTACCTGTTAGATTTGAGCCCCTGGCTAAACACAAGTCTGAAAAGAAACTGTTGAACTACAAGTCTTTTCTTTTGTCATTTAATTTTCTGAAACTAGGGGACTGAAAAAGGAAGTGAAGAGTAATTTGGAGCAAAATGTAAGGAAGTTCTATAAATACAAAGAGAATAGACAGATAGTTGTGAAATGAGCTAGTGCCTTCAGGCCAGATTCCAATGGGCAAGAGCCAGATTTTCCGGGGTCAATAGGAAAGGTGTAAACTGCTCCATAAGCATAACGTTCCTGATGTCACTGTATCCGGACAGAGGAAGAGTTAGTGTTCATTTTGTCTCTTCTCAGCTGTGTCCTTATCTAACATATCCAGCTTTCTGGGCACAAGTTTTTGCTGTGCACAACTGTTCGCTATCTGTTATATAATCTTTTGAAGGATTTGGTTAGAGTTTTAAGGATGTGGCTAGTGGTTCTGGTTCCTCTGAGGAAATATTTGTTCTCATTTCTGGAGAATGCATAGAGTGCAACCATTATATTGGCTTTTTACCCAGACTATAGGTCTAGATATCTAGATGAAATCCATCTCACCTACTTTTAGAACTGACTGACATAATTTTGCTTTATAGTTGATAATCAGAAATATATGTGGAGGACTTGCAGTTGTTTTCTTGCCCACCAGAAGAGGCAAATGATGACAGAGGTTCTAGACATAGGAGGGAATAATATTCAGTAATTGGAGGAATAAGGATTTGTGCAGTGAGAAACATCGATTGTGGTTGGTAAGAGGATGGCAAAAAAAATATGATGAAGTGTTCAAACAATAGGAGATTGAAGTGAAAGGTCAAAGTAGAAATGAAAGAGTTTGAATTGAGCCAGAAGTGCTGACCATTCCTAGGAGAGACAGGCAAGGCTGAGCATGGCAAATCAGAGGTCTGGGAAATGCAGATGCTGCAGGGAAAAGTGCAGGATGATAGGACTGGTTGTGGAGAAGGAATAGAGGGTTGAATATACTTTGCATATGAGAATTGAGAAAAAAAAGCTGATGCACCTAAAGCGAGCTGTTGCCTCAGGAGCACTGTTCAGACCAAGAAAGAGAGTAGGTGTGGATGGGGAAGGGCTGGAGAGTGCAAGATATTTGTATGTTTGCTCCTATTTGCCTGGGTATTCTTGTGTTCTTTGGAAAGGCCACAGCTGGGGATCAGGGATGAAGGCAGGATGCCTCTCCACCTTGCCCTGGCTTCTGATGTCTTTCACAGGGCAGAGCCATCTAGAAAAATGAGGAGATGGTTTCTTTCTTGAGAGCGGTGAGTTTGCAAAGGATGTGGCTGATGCTTCAGAGCATTGTGCTAGAGTGCAGAGGATAGGAGGGAACCCGGGGTTTTCCTAAGAGGAACAGAAAGCGGACCTGTGGGGAAGCCTCTGGGGCAATGGAAAGGAAGAGGTTTTTGCTAGAGTGCTACAGAGGAACTGCATGGGTTGTTTTGCAACCCAAGAAGACACTGAGAGAAAGCTTACAGCAAGCACTTTCTCTGCAAAGATACTGTGAAAAGTGGAGACATTTGTTTTTAAACAACTTGTTAGAGAACAAACACCCCCTGGTGTTCGTTCCTTCTGCAACACGTTCAGTTTGAAGAAAAGGTGCTGATATTTCAACCTGCTGGATCTGTCCCCCTTGGGGTTCATTCTCAGTGGGTGTTGGGAAGTGAGAACAAAAGGCAAAAGAAATGGTTTATTGGCCTGTAATTAGTGAGGAGGGTGAGGGGAGTGAACAATCTGTCAAAGGGCAAATGGCATAGTAAAAATGAGGCTTGATTACACATCTCCCATCTGCCCAAGGATTTATTTTCCACCCCATATTTCAAGAAAATATTTTTTTTTAATTCTGGGCAGTGGGAATAGTACAGAACAGAACTTTTCTCCTAGTAATAGTGCTTTTCATTTCAGAGCTACCACACGAGATGGTCATGCTTGTCAGGCTGCTTATGAAAGTAAGCTTCTGTCAAAGGCACCATTTGCTGTGTACATTGGCTTAATCATACATTTAAAAGTGCACAAAATTTAGGGTCTATTCAGAGTTAAATCTCTTTGCAACAAAATTTTAACAGGAAGTAGGAAATTAGAAATGTGCAAACTCCATATGTTGCAAAGATAACAAAAGTCTGGAAAAGAAGAGACCATTTATCTGCCTGACTGTTTATTTGCCAAAGCAAGTTCGTTTAGTTCATATAAAAGTGAAATTGCTATTCTTAGTTGGATTAAAAATGAAAGGGAATTGATTATGCCACAAAGAAATGGCTACATTATAATTGCTTCACTGAATATGTGAAATTCAATGATAAAGAAATATAGCATAGTGACACAGATCGGGAAGGGATTTTATACGGTTGAGGAAGCAAGATAAAAAGGAAGGAAATCCTTAAATTTTGCTTGAAAGCCATTTGCATTCACCTAAAGTATCACAAGAGAAAACCACATCCTATGAATTTTCTTCCTTTAACGATTTTCCATTGCTTCTTGTGTGCTTTTATAATTTGACTAAAACAGCATTGGCTACTATAATAATTTCAATTCCAGTAGTTTAGTATTTTCTTATAACTCCAATTATTCATAAGTTCTTTTTTTCCTCAATTATTCATATGGTGTTTCATAGTTAGACAACTAAAGTGTCATTCAGAGTGAATTTCATAAATGATTTCTGCCTGTTCTCACATTTAGTGTGTTCAACATAACATGACATTCTACTCTTGTTCTCATGCCAACACAGCTTGACTTACAGCTTTTCAACTGATGACTTCTAAAAGAAATATCTCTGAAGAACAATACCATTTTTTTCTGTAAATAGCCTAGTGGTAGACTATTATGATTTAGTTCAGAGGAATAAAATGTAGATTCACTCCTTTCCAGAGCAATGGTAAGTCTGTGTGTGTATTCTTTACTATTACTTTCATTAAAAGAAATTTTCTCTGATCAGTCTTTGCTTACTTCAGAATCTTCAATTTCACATTTAATTTCTCAAGCCAGTTACTGTATATTCTTTATGAAGTTCATTCTGTATTTTAGTCTTTGGATGCTTCCTGCAGCCACTCTGTGCCCCACTATTTGGACTTTATCAGGAAGTGTATGTGCCCAGAAACTGCAGGACTGGACATTTTCTAAACAGTGGTGAAAATAGTCCACATATGTTTTCATATGTAGAAATGTCTGAAATGAAAAGCCACATTCATGCTGGTGTGACTATTAAGTAAAGTTACTGATAAAGAGTAAGAATGAAAGGAATTCGGAAGAGCCAGCCTATTTTGTGAATTAGTCTGTAGGTCATGTAGGTCATGTAGACAACATGACCTAAAGGTCCTGTATCACTGATAATGCTTTAGGAAAAGTCCTGCAATTGCTGAAATGGGGATGGAAATGGTAGTGAAAGAAAGGAATTCCTTACTCTATGCTTTGAAATATTCTCATGATTTTTACTGTGTTCAGGGGAAGCTGTCTGTCTGCTCTTCATTAGTGAATGAGTGATTTTGATGTAGCTCTGAGATGTCCACGAGATCTGTCACATTCCCAGCCTCTCCAGAGGCAGAGCAGGTGCAGGGACAGCACACAAGGATCTCTGGCACCTTTCTTGCTCTTTGAAGCAGGCCAGCCTGGGCACAGGGCTTTGTTTGCAGACAGGAGTGAGGTGATCCCAGGCCAGCTCTGGTCAATGGCTCTGGCATGTGGACCCCAGGCAGCTTCCCTGAAATGCTGTTGCATTTTAGAGATGCAGCATCTTTTATTTACCACTGAGTGGAGTCCTTAACAAGACTACAGATGTGCAAGTCTGGATTCCCCAATTGCTGTGTGATATTTTGCTTGGAGCAGCTTGGCAGTGAAGCTGTGCCTGGCATCACAGCCAGATTGCTCAGGGCATGGATGAGTGCTAGGCTTTTCAGCAGGGTACCACAAATAGAGGGTTATCTTTTCCACCATTTTCATCAAGTACTGTCCACCATTTCTGTCAAGTATTTGATACAGATTTTTGTTTTGTTTAACAACTGAGAGGGATGCTTATAAAACAATATTATTTTCAAAATTTGTGTATCTTTACTCATTATAGTTCACTGGCCCTTTCTTTGGATAATGTCTTATATCAGATACTTGCCCTGAGTCTCTTCCTGTGGCTGCATTTACTACATTAACCCACTTGGAAAGCTGGGTTGATGCTCCCATATATTCAAATCCCATGGTCAAGTAGATAAGTTATTCCAGTAGGTTGTAAAAGTTGCATTCCAAATCAAGGTCCAAAACAGATGTGAGCTTTCAAGAAACTGATGTCCCAATTCTTCAAGAAATTAATTATATTGCAAGTGTGAAATAAAACCACAACAATCAAACAGTCCAAAGAAATCAATTATGAAATGAAAGTAAGGAAATAGGAGCTAAAAGCAGCTATTTTCCTCATCCTCATATTTCTGAGTGGCTGTGGGTATCTCTTTCTCATTCTACAGTCACTTATATTGTCTCCCCATATCAGATTCTCTTCCAAGACTTCTATCTGCCTCTCAGTACCCTGCTTCCTATTAGTACCTTAACCCCTGCAATTGCCTGTTTTCCTCAATCTCTTCATGAAGAGACTGATGTGCAGGGTCCCTCAATGGGTGCACACTACCTACTGGTCTCTGCAAAAGCAAATTGCCATGGAGGAGCACATATGGATCCAGTCTCTTCCTTCATATCACTCCCATCTGTGTGAATAGACAGGGGAAGCAGGGGGAAGCAGAAGATGCTTCACCTGGTGTGTGCAGAAAAGTTGGTGATGATGCATCCCATGGGAGCATCCTTTCTCAGACATGCTCGAAATGTGAAGTTCAGCAAGGCAATTGCAAAAATAACAATTATAATTCGTAACAAACAGCATTGTGCCAATCTGTTGTCGTGCTGCAACTATCAAGTTCTTACCTTGCACTTTACTTCATATTCTTATAAAAACAAACATTATATAAATCTTCAGTACAGACACAGTGTGTTATCTTACTGGAATGTGTTACTTCCATGTCACACTAATTGTATTGTGAAACAATGTGTCACATCATATCTTTAAGCATCAAAATACCTTATTTTCAATTTAGGAGGGATTTCAAAGATGCTTGAATATGCATGCTCTCTATGGTTCTGAATGCTACTGAACGAGAAATGTGAATGCCATTTCTGTTTTCAAATGCTGACGCAAACAATACAAGGCATGATCTAGTTTAAAGCTTAAAGGTCTTACAATTTGATATATCCTGTGAACATGAACCTGTAATAATATACATAATAGAAATAGGGAACTGAAAAGGTCCTGCCCAAAAGCAGTGTCAGCTAAAGCTGATCAGCTGCTGAAAGATCCAACCCCTCTTTTAAAATTTCCAACACCAACCATGATTTCACCAACGCTTGCCAACGCTTCTGTACTGATAATGTTGGAGTGCTTTGCTGTGTTGCTGGCTCCTCAGCACAGCTGGGCTAGAGTGGCCCAAACAATCTTTTGCTTGCTCCAGAACAGGCTGGCAATGGCTGTGTCCAATCTGCTTCATGGGAATGGTCCCTGGAATGCTGGTCATGCCAAACCGGACCTAGAAATCCCTTTGGGGAAGTGTTCACTGTCATGGGGAAGGACACATGCCTGTATTCATTTACAGAATAGACAGGCCTGCGATATTGCCTTTTCCTGAGTACTATTTAATTTAAATTAATTAAGGGTGCCTAGTTACCAGCTGGGCTTAAACCATGAAACAAAGCTTAAATAATTTATTAAGTACACTTTCCCACTATTTGAGATGCTAACATATAGAATGGCACCAAATCTTTCCATAAAACCCTTGTCAGTACACCAACTACTCAACATAAGTTACTAATTACTGTTCTTTTTTGAGGACTATGATTCCTTAATATCTAGTCATCATCTCACAATTAGCAAATAGTACTGCTTTTCCTATTACTTTTTCAGGAATTCAAGTTAGTATGCCTGTCTTATAATTCCTTGGTGTTTTGATACATTTAAACCTTGTCTAGCTTCCCCCAGTGTTTACTGAGAGTAATTTCTCCAAGTGTTACAGCTTGTCTCTTAGAGTTAAAAAGAATCATATTTTAAAAAAAAAATCTATGGGGTTGTCTTGCAGCCCAAACACCACATTAGGTTTTCATCTTTAATCTATCCTGTTTTTTTTTATGCAGAGTTGGGCACAATTTGTGTAAATTAAACAATACTCCTGGTATAGGAAATGGTCTTGCAAATATTTCCTTATCTTCCATTAGAGGCCTCTTAATGAAGTGTCTGCCAAAATGCTATGGAAGTGAAGAGCAGGCTTTAAACACTGCATGCTATGTTTTGGTAGGAAGCATTAAGCTCATGAGTGCAGCAACACTGCCTCATGTAAAATGAGAAGAAAAATGTGTTCTGCACCAAAGCTTTCCAGAGCAGACTTAAGTGTGATAGACTATGATGCTGCCAAGTAAAAGTGTGAGATTATTGAAAATGTGGGCAGGAGCTCCAACTCATTTTAAATGCACATTGGCTTCATAATATGGAAAATCAGCTAATTTAAGAGTACTTTGTATGTGCAGTGATCTGAACGGCATCCAAAAAAAAAGTACTTTGATGGATGATGTGCCTACTTCGATGAATATTTAGAGAAAAGTGGTGACTGAAAAAATCATGACATTGGCTGCAGACAATATGGCCTTGGATGTGGCCTTTAGTTGGAAGCTGGCTCTGACTTGAATTTGAAGCTTTGACCAAGGCTCACCAGCTTTCTAGAGGCAATTCAGATCATCCTAGCAGTTTTTAATACAGTGTACCATGACACAAAGTCTTGTATCTGAAGAACTGAAAACATTTTTCTAGATGTCATATAGACTTCACAACACCATAATTTTGGCAGATGCAAAAATTAGAGGGCTTATGGTTTGACTGTGGAAGGGAGGAGCACCTGATAGGTGGCACAAGGGGAGAGCTGGGAACAGATACACTAACCTTTAATTTTTTTTTGTTCCTGCATGCGTTCAGAATCAGGGCAGCTTTGGGTAGTGCTCTGGTCTGATGAAGTATTTTTTAAGGTGGTTATACATGGAGGTTTTAAGGTGCTAGCAGTGACTGTAGTTTACTGACTGTCCTGTCCACAACAGTCAAGGTGTTGTGGAGTACCAGCAATGGATAAAGGAAGCTGAAATTTATTCTCATAAAATTCCTGAATGTGGTGCCCGGTTTACCTCAGGTGAGATCATTCCCCACCCCTTTTTTTGTGTCCTTACAGCAAGGAGTAGGTGAGAGAAGAGAGAGAGAAGAGTTAGGGAGTGGCTGGTCTCACTGGATGCCTGTGGCTGGTGGCTGGGCTAGCACATGCCTGGCCTTGACTCCCTGCAGCGCAAGTAGTTTGCACTGTCAGAACTAACAAGGTAAACAAAACTTGTCCTGAAAATGTGATCTGAACTATAAATCCCATCCATGACCATCACCATTGTAGCTCTTTACCACTCAACTGACTGTCTTCCTAAATATGGATTAATTTAGGGAAAGGATAGGTGCCTTTCTCTCCAAAACAGGCGATTCTGCACAAAGGGTGCGACCAACATAGTGTGCCCAGGGCACGTTCAGGCTAAGTAGGGTGACAGTTTCAGCACTAGACAGTCATGAGAAGTACGTAAACTGAACTGATGACTGAGCCATAGACAAATCACTGTCTGCTCCTACAGAGCAGGAAGTGACATTCAAATGACAAAAGGAAGTAAAAAAGAAGAAAATGCACAGCAGTGATATTACAATGCTCAGACTATGCCTGGAAGAGCTGTGAGAGATTTAGATGCCCTTTACAACAAGGAAACCTGGAAACTGTTTCAGATTAAAGTCAACCCTTACGGCTATTTACAGAACTCCTTTTGCTAATTTTATTTGAACTAGTGTGGGCAACTTACCAGGAAAAAAAAAAAAAAAACAAAACAAACCAAAGAAAACCACAAAACCTAAGCCTTACGTATCTTTTAATAGTTTTGCAGTTAAGAGATTCCTTTGGTAACAGTCCATGTAAATGTCTGCTCTCTCTCTGCTATCTCCTTCTGTGCTGTTAATTATGAAATTTCCTTCCTCTTTCAGAAAATAGGCTTGATACAATTGTATTTGGAAGGTTTGTGAGGAGGGGAAGAAGTCCTGTGTCTTCTTTGCCAGTCGATGCAAAGAAACTTCAGTCGCTCCCCCCAGCAGAGACTGACAGATAGGTCAGGCCACAAATCTGTATTGGGCACTAGGACATTTTTCAGATATGGAATTTTTCACACACCCTTGTTACCCATCTTTAAAATCATGTTCTGGATCTCACCAATCCACAAGCAGTGGGGGAACAAAATGTTTTAAATACATTTTCCTGCCAACTTTCCTCCTTCAGCATGTTTCTCTAAGGTATCCAAATCAAATTTGGTATTTAAATTTGGTAGGGAATTCTACAAAAAGAAAAGGATTTAAAATCTTGGAAAAAAAATCACAGAATCATAGAATACCTTCAGCTGGAAAGAACTCATAAGGATCACCAAGGACAATTCCCTGTTCGTCACAGGACACCATAACACTAAACTGTATGACTAAAATAGTCGTCCAGATGCTCCTTGAAGTGTCTGCCTATGGGAAAGTGGTATACACTTTTTTTTATAAGAAAGGAAACAGTGATAAAGCAAAGGAAGAAAACAAAGACTAATCATAGAGATAATATAAAGAACAGGCATTTTTCCATTTATTTTTAAAACTATATACTGGTATCCAGGAAGTATGACTGGACTAATTATTTTTTCTTCCACTATTCATTATTAAACAATAGTCTGAAAATGCACGTTGATTATTTCTAATGATTGCTGAGCTCAGTTAACAAGAAGCAGTTAAAGGGTAGTACAAAAGGTTGATGAGTGTATCTGTAAATCAGCGCTCATGGAGCATATGTTTGTCTGCTGTGCCTCAGCCAAAATATTGAGGTTCAGGTGCTTGTGTCACCAGGCAGGCCTATGCAACATCTGCAGCTGTGACATGCACCCTTGGGTGCAGTGTCCTAGATGGGGGACTCCTCCACCCCATAAGTGTGGCCCCTGTTGTCAATGGTATTTTTCATGATCTTTTAATTGAATTATGTAATCCACAACCTTCCAATCATTAAGAAAATTATATTTATTGTTAAATATTATTCAAACATGTAACATTCTTAGACGTTATGCAACTTGCACACTTTCCAGGAGATTATATTAATGATTTAGCGTTGCTACATTAAATTTTTCAAAAGTTTAGTCTGACTATAAACCCATAAGGCAAAACTGATTTAATTTCACTACACATCCTTTCCTTGCTGTTTTTCCCCAAGTTAACATAATTGACACTTGTACCACAAAAGGCTCATGGGTTGAGATGAGAAGAGGGAGAGATCACTCACCAAATACTGTCACAGACAAAATCGATTCTGCATGGGGAAACTTGTTTAGTCTATTACCAATCAAATCAGAGTAGGATGGTGAAAAATAAAAATATTTCTGCTTAATTACTACATGCTTTGTAGTTGCTCTCATTAGGTAGGTACAGAAGTCAAGTAAATTAATGCAAATGCAATAGTACTTTCAGTCTCATGGTTTATTTCCCTAAATTAGTTCTTATTTTGATCTGTATGGATTTCATTTGTCTGACCTTGTCAGAACAACTTTAAACTGTTACCTTTATCAGCCTGAATGAAAAGGATTATGAAGAATTATAGCAAAGAGTACCTATTCCCCTTGTTAGAACCTGACCAAAAAAATAGCAGGCTCATCAAAATATTCAACGAAATTTGGCAAAGCAAGACCAATTAATGCCATAACCCATGAGAACAAGGAGCTTGCAATGACCCCCCATGGCTGGGGAGGCTGCCCACAGCCACTGCAGCTGCTGCATGGGGCACACTTACCCTGCCCATAGCTGCTTTTTCATCAGAGCAGATCTTTGCTTGGAAGGGATCCCAAAGCACTGTAGGGGTCTTCCTATAGTCTGTGAACACCTAATATCAGTAACTGGCAAATTATCAAATGCAAAGCCACCATGGCATGTTACTTCCCACCTCCTATCCATTCAGACAGGTGGGTATAAGGGGCTGTTGAGATTGTGCTTTTAATCTTAGAGATAGTAGAAGTTTAATGAACTTGGTGGGATTCCAGAGAATCCTGAACAGCTCAACTTTTATGCTCTCAGTACTCTCTATAAGAGACTAGTGTTGGGGATGTTGGCATAACGATTGAATTTGAAGTATCAGAGAATTGTCTAAACCCATGCCGGGGAGTACATCTTTGTTGTTAGCCCAGTTTCTGAACTTTCAGATCGGGACTGGCCAACCTGAACTCCACGGCTGGATGCAGCTTGTGCTGAGATTCACCTGGGAGCAGTGGCTAGGAGCAGGTGCCTGACATTGCCAGATTTCACAAGTGCAAAGGAACAAGAGGGCAGTGCCACCTCCTGCCCGGTGCTCCCTGAGGTACGTGTCAGGTGCAAGGGACATTGCGAGGCTGGCTGTTCTAACTTTGCTCTTCCTTGGAGTCTGTCCTCAAGGATTTCAACAGCTGTGAGCAGGTACCCCTTTGCAGGAATCAGCACAGCACCCCATAATTCACGGTACTGGCTGTAGGAGGAGAGGTGCAAGCATACCAGGTGTGTTTGGGGTATCAAGGATGCAGTGCAGTTGTTCAGATTTTTAGCCCTAAGACCCATCTGAAACCAGGCTGAAGGGAAAACAATGTTTGCTTTACTACCAGGCTGCAGCTGGCTCTGGTGTGGCTTGAGATGCAGAGGAGGCTGAAGAAAATGGATCCTTTCCTTTTTATTTCTTTGTTATTACAAAATGTCCAGCTGAGAAGAAAATGGAATTCCTCTTGGCCTCATGTTTCACAGGCTCCAGGATTAAAAAAGGCTGTTAAAATCCTCAACAATATAAATGACAATGTATCTTTTATATAAATAGGTCACATGCTACAAGGAAATATTGTCAGCATGAGGCAGATCACTTAAAACCAAAGAAAACTTGCTCTTTCTAGGCAAGATCTTTAGCAGCAGATTAAAAAATGTATGTTTTTAGAAAAAATGTATTTTCCAAAAGAAGTGGTTTACTTTATCCTTGTTGTTACTACATTTTGTCATCATCCGAAAAAAAATTCAGTTAACTTTGCCCTAACATCCTTACCTAGCATTTCCTTGTAATTTCTTATTTCACTGTTCAATTTCTTCCTTTTATTTTAACCCCGTATATTTTCTCAGAGAATTAACCCCCTTTCTTGCATTGTCTTTCTGCTGAGCAGAGAAGCAGGATCAAATCCTGTATTTGGCAAATGCAGTCATCTTGGCTAAAAACAGGAGAGGATGACAAATTTTCTTGATATCATACTTTTGCTACAGGTGCCAATCAATAAGTTACTATGCTTCAAAGGATACTTTTAAATCACAGACTGCTTTTTTCCATTGAGGTGTTTTTCTAAATAAAACAAAATACTTCCATTTTAAAAATCTGCTGTGATAAAATCAGGCCTTTACACAGTTATAGGGACTGTCTACAGTGGTTGGGAATAGAGTATTGAGAGTGCTGTTTTTCTCAAGTTTCAATCTTTAAGTTTGGAAACTGAAGTGCCGAGTGCTGGCCCTGGGTAGAATCTTGATCTGGGTAAAAAACAATATGTAGCATTTCCTGAAATTGTGACTGACTTTTGGCATGGCTCTCAAACAAGAATTACCTACGTCATAAGAAAAAGGAGCATTGATTTTCCAACAAGCCATTTTTCATGTAGTTTTTTAGTTGCATTTATGTAGAAATATAGGATAATGACAAACTCCTGTAGAAGGACAGAATTTTTTCTAATGTCCTGCAGAATGAATTTCACTTAAATCTTCTAAAACTCAGTTTTGTCTCATCTCACAGATGAAAATGTGAGGCTTCTGTGTTTTCGTGGTAGATTTTTTTTTTTATTCTGCATAGGTAAGATGTAAGATTTAAAAGCTAAGGCTGAATTTCTGTCTTTAATATTTAGTTGTTGACTCGATCCCACGAGTTCCACACATCTCCTCAGCAGAGACAGTGGGAATGTAATGAGATATAAACTTGGGACCACCTGCTTTCCCAAGGAAGCATAGTTTGCCCTCAGTGAGATGTCATTCTTTTTTGAGGGTAAAATTTGTACCGCGTGGTCTTGTTTTTCAGAAATGTGGCATGTGACAGAATGTTTCCTTATTTAGCACTCAGAGTTTTTACCCAACCATCCAGCCTGCAGAACCGAGGAGGACCAGCTGCTGTCCTCTCCTCAGCAGGACTTTACCGCCAGCAACTCTCACCATCCAGGTTTTGCTGAAGGGAAGGAAAGGAAACAGCATTTACAGCTATGTTCTCTGGGCTCTTGCTTGTTCTCTCTCTTGTTCACAGTTCTTTGCAGCTGGTGGGTAAGTGCCTCCTGCTTGCTTCCTGTGAAGCTTGTCGTGAAAGTGCTTCCACTCCTCTGGCTTTTCTGGGTGATTGTGGTTCTGTGGTACTGCCAGTATGTACATTATTAGTTTGGGGATGGGGAACCTCTTAGTGGGAGCAAAAGGCAGGGGAATGATCTCATAGAAAAAAAAGAAATGGTTAGAGAAGGAACCAGAGACTCAATTCTTAATGGTTTTATTCCTATATAGTGGTACTATCATTTCAATAACCCCAGAAGATCAGACCTAAGAAAATAATGATACGTGTTTAAATGCCTTTAAAAAAATTATTTAATTCTTTACTACTGATTGTTGAGCTGCTGGTGTCTGAGTAATGGTTTGCAAAATCCGGCAGGGAAAATCTCCAGGAGTGGTGAAATGCAGAAATATTGGTAGGACGTTAAGATATTCACAGATAATGGCTGTAAAGGGGGTTTTATTCACTGTTTTGAATAGACTCATTGAATTCACTGGCATTGATAAAGTAGATGGAAGAATTTTTTATTTAAATAAAATCGGATTAAGTTTAGGAAATCTCTTGTGGAATTGCTATCCCTTTAGCTGCACTTCTCTTGTAGGTATTCTGCAGATCTGAATGTTTAAGGTTAAATCACCTTTCTAACTCTTGAGGATTGGCACAGATTGTCTCAGAGTATATGGTATTTTTTTAATCACCACAGTCTCCCTGCAGGCCAGAATAGTTATTTTCAGTGCACTGTAAATTATCAATTACATTGATTTCAATTTTTTGCAAGATTTTTAAGGAAATGTCTTTAACCTCTTAAATATATTTTTATTAAATATGACACCCACTGCTCAAGATATGTATCAGGGACAAAAGCTGGTTATGAATCCCACAAGCTTTGGCAGGAAATACAACCAGATGGGTCACAAAGTACAAGACGAGGCAGCAGAGCAAATTCATAGGCACGGTTCACAACTGCTGCTGATAAACTCATTGCAGGACTGAAATCAGCTCCCCTGCTTCTACCTTACCTTGAAGCCAACACTTCAGGCATGATCAGATAAACTGCCTGGAGAGCTGGGGACCCAATTTCTGGTACAGGTGTACCTTCTAACTTCCACCAGCCTTTACACACTGGCACGTGCCAGATGCTACTACTCCCCTGGTCCTTGCTACTTTCTCAGACTGCAACTGACTTCCCGAAGTCATTCCTAATTTTATAGTCAATGGCTCATAGTAGGGGATGGCAGACCTTGTAGTCAGCAAGGCTGAGGAGTCCAGAGTGACCCCTGAGAAGCCCAGACTGGTTCACTCTCATTTATATGATGAAAGGGAAAGGAAAGGTGCATTTGGGGGAGGGGAGGCAAATGGCTCAGCAAAGTTGGCTGTGTACCCACTGGGAGACCTGTAACATCTGGAAGGGTGAGAAAAGTTTCTAGAGGTCAGAGGTCTGTGAGGCCATGCCTCTGAGGATAGGTTGGATGGAACAAGGTAATGGTAATGGCAGTGTGGCTGAGAGAATTCACTGATGTAAAACCATCCGACAATCTGTGCTCAGCTGCTGCTGCTGCTGCTGCCCACCACTGATCCACAGCATGGTGATGTATAATCATGACATACATTTTCTATTTTCTACTTTATTTTTAATCAGTAGAATTGTTGTTGCTCTGGACCCTGTTGAAAAATAGAATGTTTTTATCTGACATGAATGCAATGACTTCTTGTTCATGTGAATGGGAAGTAGAATCATGTCACATATTCACTATACATATATTCTATAATAACTATTTGCTATGTGTTGTTTTGTTTTACAGAAATTAAAACATTTTTATTGTATAATAAAGTCAACAGGCTCTGTCTTGAGGCATCTATTGCACAGTCAGTTAGAACTGCCACTTGCAATCAAGACAATGAATCACAAAAATTCAGGTGGATCACAGATCATCAGCTTATGAGTGTGAAACTGAAACTATGCCTGGGGGTGCCATTGAAGAAGGATCAGGCGATGGTCACCCTGTATCCCTGTAATCAAAAAAGTGAGCTCCAGTGGTGGGAATGCAGAAATGAAAGCCTCCTTGCAATCCAAGGAGAAGATTTATTTTTCAGTCCTGGCAATGAAGAGCATGATAATGTTTTGTTAAAGAAGGAGCTGAATGCAAAGAATAAATGGAATATCTATGGGACCATGGATGTGTTATGTTCCCAAGGATACGAAGGTACAGAAAACGGATTATTTCATCCTTTACATTAATTCCTTTGTGAGTGTTAGAGAGTTTAGGATCTTTGGCTCTGACTATTTTGACTCCTTCAGTGACCACCAGTTTTAGAAAATCCACGCACTGAGGTACTTAACCTTGAATTTAAAGTTATATTTATGTCCAAGCATGTATCATACACACACACTTTTTTAGTCTATGAATTATAGTACATTAGTATTTCAAGTACTATAAGTATTACATGTACTCTCTATATATTCTATAAATACATATTATTAGTGAATATGTACATACTTACTCTCATACTATGTATAGTATTCTATACTATGTATAAGTATTTTCTCAAGTCACTATTGCTCACCATACTGTGTCACTACATTATTAACAGAGCACATAAACACTAATAAGTTTCTTATACAGTCACATGGATATGAAATTTACATCCCCATGAATGAAGCACAATATGGGTGAGCTGAGAAAACTCTGAAAGTACTGATTTAAGCAATGGAAGCATGGCTTTTTTGACTCAGGAGACGAGGATGCTCATGGAATAATTACAGCCACCAGTGCAATTACATTTTTAGATTAGCTGAAGTCTGATTGTTCTGAATGGCTTTCCCACATCCAGAATGAACGCTCTAAAAGCCACCTCACAGGATGTTTGAACACTGAACTCTTAGCTTTGCATGTGGGAAGCTGCTTCACTGTATGAGATATCTAAAATGGTCACTGGAATAAAAACAGAGTGAGATAGTCTAATACATGTTTACTTTTTTTCCCAGGAATCAAGGCTTACAAATATTAGTTCCTGCTCTTGCACATGTTATATAAACCTTAACGTTTTTTGAAACAGAAGTATCTTAGAGTAGAGCTCTGGATCTTTATTAAGACTGTAAAAGCATCTTGGTCAGAAATTTAATTATAGACCCCATTTATGATATATTACTTTACATCAGAATAGCACTGCTCTGAACATATGTCAGCAGCTGAAGTCTGAAAAAGTGCTGAAGCAATTTTTTTTTAGGATTATGGAAAGCACTTTGAATGCAATTCTGCCCCAGACCTTACTTTTTCTCTAGTTTACATTAATTTGTTGCTTTTCATATTAATGTTATCATTTTGTCTTCTCAGAGACCTTCACACTGCTAGGAAATGCTTTTGGGGCCCCGTGTGTTTTCCCTTTCATGTACCAGCAGCAGTGGTGGGCGGAGTGCACGGCCGCGGGCCGCGCTGACGGCTGGCTCTGGTGCGCGACCACTGCCGACTACGACACGGACCAGCGATACGGGTTTTGTCCGTTCGGAGGTAAGGTACCTGCTCCCTCCCAAGTCCCCTCAGTGTGCCTTTGGCAAACCAGCATGAGCAGAATATGATTATCTTTATAATAACAACTCATAACTTACAAGAATGTATTTTAGTATGTGATGCACTGCCATGGGCTGCAGCTCACTATGCAAAGAAATGACATGTTGCACAAAGATGTGAAGAGAATGATTGAAGAGTAAAACAGCATTCAGTTCCCCCTTGCTGTGGGGGTGTTGCTGAGCAGCACAATAATTCTGAGCTCCTTACTGCTTCCCAGCCAGGATGTATGCTGTCACTGTCGCACAGCCCTTCTCTGAGGACACCTGTTGTGATGGATGTGGCACAAAAAAGAGCACTGTAGGAAGATTGATGTTGAAGTTAATGTTTCAATTTGCATGATTCTCATGTGAACATATTTTTTGTTAAAGTGGAATGTGTCCTTTCATCCATGCTTTTAAGCCCTGTTCATATTGTCCAGGAAGCAGCCTTTCCACCCCGTTGACATCTGCCTGGTATTTCTCTGCAATTTCAATCACTTTCTTTTATTTCTGTGGTCACTTCCCCCTCTATCTCCCATTATGGCCTGGAGAGCTTTGCATTCATGATGTTGAAATCTCCACCTGACACATCTCATCTTTCCGCTATATTTCTCCCCATGACTCCTATTCAGCATTGTCTTTTTTATTAGAATGCCTCTTTACTCTACTTGTTTTAAGGTGGACTTTCAGTGTGGCACACATCCCTAGTCAACTGTGCTTTCCACATTCCTGCAAAGATACCTCACACACTGAGCCCTGAAAGTGTGACATAACGTCATTGAATAATTTTCAGAGTTCTTGAAAGGTAGTCCTAGCTTTCAGTTCTTTTTTTTTAAATTCATCTTCATACTGAGTTTTGGGAATGATCAAATACCTGATAAAATTTTGTGTTGTGCTTGATTGAGCGTGTCAATATCTTCAACAAATCAAAGATGCAAAGGTAATCAGAGGAGGAGCATGGTGCTGCTCAGCACCATTGCTGTGTGACAGGCACATCCAGAGGCTCTTGAATGGGGATGGGAGTTGTCTATGAAATTTTTTGATGCTAAATTCAGGTCTATAGCTAGTTCTTACAGCTCTCAATGGGAGCTGCTGTCCAGAAAGACAAGAAGATGTTGCACAAATATTTCAAAATTTTCTCCTGGGTCTTCTGCCATGCACTCCATGCAATGTATTTTCCTGTGCAATCACTTTCCTTGTGGTAATTCCTGACTTGTCTCTCTTCACGGAACAGGAAGCAGTATAGGCCATCTTTACCTGTCAGCTTACTGGCCTTAATTTTGGCCTTCCCCATCTGCTCATAACACTTTCAGTGGTCTTGGAAGAGCAGTCCAGGTGAAATTTAAGGAGACAAATGAGAACCTGCTACACAGAACAAGAACCTGCAACTCAGTTTTCTGTTGGCAAGTTACTATGACCTCTGCTGTTATTATTCTTTCCACAGATAAAGACAGCACATGGACTACAGATCTGTCAACAAATGTTCACTACCAAATAAATTCTGACTCAGCTCTCACATGGCACCAAGCCAGGAAGAGCTGTCAGCAGCAAAATGCAGAATTATTGAGTATCACAGACATTCATGAACAAACATACCTTAAAGGTAAGGCAGTAAAGCAGACCCTGGGTTACATTCAGGATCTGTTCAGGCCATCATAATAGCTAAGGATTATTTAGTGGGATTTTGGCCATTGCCTTTGGACCTAAATATGTATGGGCAAGAAAACAAAATATTTTAGAATTTGCAAATCCATATCAAAATTGCTTCCAAATTTACATAGAATTCAAAGTATTCCAGCATCCTGCAAATATAACAGTTTGACTTCATATTTACAAATCTTGTTTTATATATATATTTTTTTTAAATGGAGGAAAAAATCCTGAAAAGCAAATTAAAGACTTATTTTGGTCAAAAGGAAACTTTAAAAATAATTGAAAAGAAAGAAAAAAACATTAATCTTTATGCCAAAAGAAGGACTTGTTTTGTTTCAAATGTCATTTTGACAGCTGTTTTTTTCATTCACTTGGCAAACTGAGAAATATCAGTTATTTACAGATATCAAATTGCAGCCTTACATATCCACATATAGATGAAGAAACTATATGGAAGAAATATTTATTGTTGGTTTTAACTATTAATTTAACTTCTAACAAGTTTTTTATTATTGTTTATATTTATACTCTACCAATAATTCTACTTAAATGTACAGAATTTAGCCTATTTGGCAGAAATAATTTTGTTTTGGATATACTCTGTGGATATAATATGTGTTCATTTTCCATTAGTTGACAGAATAAAACAGGGAGTATCTGTTTGTTTGCTTTCTTACAGTATTCAATCTTTGGCATATTTCAATGTATTAGGTACCATAGTATCTACAGATATTTGCAATTAGCTTTTTAGGAATACAAGTCCTCCTAGAGACATTGTTAGTGACCATTGCTAATACAGAAGAGATTTATAAAATAATTCCTCTTATTTTTGTAACTTAGAATTAACAGAAGGTACAGATTCTGCACTGTGGATTGGACTCAACAGACTGGATTTGAATAGTGGATGGGAGTGGATTGGAGGCAGCCCTTTCCAGTACTTAAACTGGGCCCCAGGTAGCTGTGACTTTGATTTTGTATTTCCAAAGAGAAAATATACATACCTCAAATACTGCTGTAAAGTTTATTATCAGATAGTTATGCCATGAGATAATATTTTAGCTTTTCTTGCTTTAGCTTTAGAAAAATCTCTTTTTCTATAGCAATGTAAGACAGAAACCTTCAACGTATTGCAAAACTATTTTAGCTGTGAAAGTAACATTGCCTGTCCTAAAAATATTCAGTCTTCCATTTCTTGACTAGCAACTAAAGTATGAGTTTATGGGTTTGTATCCACTTACCCAGCTTACACACGTTTCATATGGACATTTCCACTACTGGAAGCATACCTTGGCTCTTACCAAAGCTGGGAAAGACATGATCTCCATCACTTCATCCAGGAGTGGTCTCTCATGTGCATTTTAGACCTTAGAACTCTGTTTTTCATTCAGAAAAATTAATTTTTTTTCTCTGTACTTTTCCCAAAGGAAGTCCATCTCCAGAATCTGGAAAGCTCTGTGTGGTTTTGAATCCTGAAACAAAAGCTAAATGGCAAAATTGGGAATGTGATCAGAAACTTGGTTATATTTGTAAGAAAAGGAACTTTACTTTGGTTCCTTCAGGTATGTTGACACATATTGATAATTAAAGTAGAAGCTGTTGTCTGAATCACTTGACATATTGACAAAGGAGAATAGAAGAATTTTACTAGAAATAGAACTATTTCTTGTTTCTCTGGTTTGCTTTTTATAATGATGGCAACTTTTCTAGTCTGATCTCCAGTTCCACAACACACAGACTGAAACAGATAAAAGCAAAGAATTTCCAATTGGTCACCCCTGTCTGTGTTTCAGGGGCCAGGTCTCCCCTTTATATACACAGACTGCTGACCATCAAAAGGGAGAACAACCCAAAAATTATTTTTCAGAAGCAGGACATTAGTAAATACAAGCCCAAGAAAGAAAGATGCATAACTTAATGTGGTTCTAAGTCATTCTCCATGACTTGTGGTCAACCAGCATCCAGACAAGTAAGTTCAGAGTTCACTGCAGAAGAGGTGGGAGATTGAGACAGTGGAAGATCAACACATTGAAGTGAGAAAAGATATTTTAAGTGTATGAAGATTTCCCTGTTGGTGTGACCCTATGTATTCATCTAGCTATAAATTTGTCTTGATGGCTTTTACTCTATCCATATACTTAATCCTTTAAAAATTCATAAACCTTCTATGCCAGCTGCAGATTTCCCCTATCTATTTGTCTGATTTCTCCTGTCTGACAAATAAGTACTAGGTGATACAGAAGCTAATAAAATTAATGAATTACAAAACTAATATATTTGATCAATACATTACAAAATTAATATATTTGTTGCAGACATTTGACTAAACTTAGAATTTGTATTAGATATTACTTGTATTAAACAGCTTTCCTTCTCCAAGCTCAAAATTGCCTGGCTTAGAGAATCACATTCATGTCTACTGCATTTTGTGTTCATCATTTCCTTATGATGAGAATTTCCAAAGAAAATTCTTAGTTTAGAACTTTTTGCACAGATGAAATGAAAATATTTTCAGTGCCATGTCCCTTGCATGGCAATTGAAGCTGTAAAGCCTTGGGACATGTTCCTAGGTGACCCTGGACCTGTTACCTGCCCAGATGGATGGGTGCCCTATGTGGATCACTGCTATAAGATCTTCAGGGACAGCAAAGGATGGGAAGGAGCTTTGACCTCTTGTCAGAAGGAAGGGAGTCATTTGGCCAGCATCCAAAGCCTTGAGGAGCACAGCTTTGTGGTGTCTCAGCTTGGGTACAGTGAGTATTTCCAGGGGGTCTCTTGCCTTGGCCTGTATGGAAAACAAGACATTGATAGTTCCTGCTGAATTCTGGATGTTGTCAAAACTCTGATTTTATTTATTGCCAAAATAATCGATGTAGGTCTGGGGGGCTTTCTATGTTTTCTTCATTTTGTTGAAAGAAGCTTAAAACATTCACACTCCAAGGTATATAAAAGCAGTATTCTAAAATTTGACCAGTGCAATGGAACTGAAAAGTAACTATTCAGATTTCTATCCTACCATTGTGGCGTATCAGCATTAGGCTGGTAATTCACCCACTGTTATGAGGAGGAAGAGCAAATTTTTTTCACCCAGTGCAAGAATTTCCTTACAGCCTAATTTTCCAAAGCATACAGTCTTTATTTTTATATCTATATGAAAATATTAATATATAAAATTATCATAGAACATACTGCATAAATTTGTGAAAGGAATTGTATGTCCAAAGCCTAATGGTTAGTGCTGTGAAAAGGGTGGAATGCCAAAAGAGGTCTTATCTCTGTTTCCATCTTTAGAGCCAACAGAGAAGCTGTGGATTGGGCTGAATGACCGTAAGGTTCAAATGTATTTTGAGTGGAGCGATGGTACCCCGGTGACATACACAAAATGGCACCTGGGAGAGCCATCCACTACAAACAACAGGCCAGAAGACTGTGTCCTGATCAAGGGCCAGGTGACATTACTCAATGCACATTGTACTTCCATACTAAAAATAACTACTTAATAAAAGAATAACATGCTCTGTTATTTCAGAAAATGGCTAAAGCCAGAAAAAAGAGATGTAGGGATTGAATTGAATGAGATTGAGAATGAGATTGAATGTGACCTTTAAAAAAAACCAAAAGCATTACTGCATCACTGGTGAAATTTTCTCTTTAAGTACATCTGAAAGTCACAAATAAAATTATTAGGGCTACAAAACAGGTCTCTGAAGGTATTTTGAGTACATTCTCTCCTTTTCCTCTGGTGGTAATGATGGTATATGGAGGTCTCTGATTCTTGCTGGCTTCTTTTTGCCTGCTTATTTGCCATCCCATAGCACAGCTGCCTGTGCAGGACTCAGCACAACAGGTCAGGGAGCAGCTGGATCCATGCACCCTCCTCCCTTCTTATCACTGCCAGCTGAGGCTATACTGCTATAGCCCAGTCTACTATTTCACAGAATGTGAGCAGATTTGGTTTTGATATCATGTAGGAAAATTGGATAAGGAAAAATGCTCAATTTAAAAATAAAGGAGAACAAAACCAAATAATTTTTGTTATAAAGAAAGATATTATTATTCTTCTTTATAATATTCATCTTTATCTTCTTTTTATTTCAAACCTTCCTGACACAGAATGGCTATTGGGCAGACCATGTCTGTGAGAAGAAGGCTGGCTACATTTGTAAAAGAAAAGCTACATCACAAATAGCTGGAGAAAAAGAAATTACCACTGCAGGTTGCAAAACAGTAAGTCTGTGAGAATGGATCATCAGTTTCTCAGATGAAATAGGTACATTGAGAATCCATTAGAATTATTTAAATTATTTGTATTATTTATGTGGAAGGATTTTTTGTTTTATTTATTATGAAGTTTCTCTCTCTCTCTCAGTTACTCTAAATTTTAAAAAACTATTTACAGAAACCACTTAGGAGGAATCTCTAATTTCACTGCAAAAAGTTTCTAATTCATAATATTCATGATCATTGTGCTTCATTAATTTTTAAATCTCATATTTCACATAATACATGATACAATCTTTTAAAATTTGTATGAAAATCCTAAAATCATGTTACAGGGCTGGAGAAGATATGGGACCTACTGCTATTTTATTGGACATGTTCCAGCAACATTTTCAGAAGCAAACACCACTTGTGAAGGAGAAGAAGGTTATTTAGCCACAGTTGAAAGTAGGTATGATAATGACTTTTTCTTTGCTTTTAAATATCTAAAGATTGTATCTTATGAAATATTCCTAGAAAAGCTAACACAACACCAAGCAGCAAAATGGTTAAGTAACAGATGAGGTTTCTAGTCGAATAACAAAAAAATCTTGCTCTTTTTTGTTGTTCATATGGAATCTGAATCCTATGTAGGGTCTTCTCCCCCAGCCTGAAGCAAGGAATAGGAGAAAAAATTCCATCATCACATTAGACTAGCAGGATTCGGGTAAACGACTTTGTTTTCACTTGCATCTCGATGATGTCTTTTACAGGTATGAGCAAGCCTATCTGACTAGTCTTGTTGGGCTGAGGCCTGAGAAATATTTCTGGCTTGGCCTCTCTGATGTGCAGGATCAAGGCACTTTCAGCTGGACCAATGGTGAAGCTGTCTCCTTCACGCACTGGGATGCAGGAATGCCTGGTAGGTGCTGTGATGAGGGATGGTGGGTGCTCTCTGAGAATGTGATCCCTATTTAGGTTGTGTGGGTAGTGTCCTCTGAATTTTATGTTTCAAACTTCTGGTATATTTTATAAGTACTTGCACTTTTCAAATCCCATTTTCTAATTTCAAAGGGAAAATTTTAAACTGCACTTTTATATTAGGACGTATTAGGATATATTTACCCATAAGATTAACTTTTGGCCCATTTTCACTGGGAGATAAAAGGAGTTACAAACAGACCCCAAGACTATTCCACACTTGTCCCTCTAGTGAAAAAGTTAGCCTGTGAGAAGAGTTTGAAACAGAGCAAATGTAATATGGATTTTCAGTTAGAATTCCAAACTGAAAGTATCAAAAGTCACTGTGCTGTTATTATTTTTATGTGTGATACTAAGAAAACTGCATTCATGGGTTCATACTGTTCAGAAGCACAGAAAACAAGATTTTGTGATGCCATGAGGAAATCTGCTCTCCATGGGATATACTATCCTCCTCTCAGTGATCATTTGTCTGAAGACTTTATTGAAATCCTTCAGTGAGGTTATAAAATATAAAATAAAAACAATGAAAACTTATGAAAGACAAAGACTAATAAAACCTTAGCAAATGCCATAAGAAGAAAGCTTGCCAGGGAATCTATGCTGTCAGAAGATGATCAGAGCATGAAGAGAGCACCCAGAAGTCATGTTAAGGAATCTTCCCTCTCTGACCATCCAGGTGCCACTCTGGAGTCACACTCACACCACCTGAGCTGGGACCCAGCTGCACCCCCACACTCACACAGTCAGACAAGGTTTCCTTAACAGCTTGAACCCAGGTTTCCCCAAATGTTTTGATTCCTAAAATAATTCAATCATGGTGCAATAATAAAATAACAGCTTGAGCTGGGTGCCTCCAGGGAGGGTCCATGAACAAAGGAAACCCTGGGCTGTTTTACAGTCTAAATGCAGTAATGTCTGGGGTCCTGGGCCTCTGCTGAGTCTTTGGGTGTCCAGTCACCTGGCTGGACCACTGGAGCCTGTGCCCTTTGCTGCGCAAAGGGTCAGCACCAGTTCACAGCCCTCTGCCTTGGGTCCCACCAGCCAGAGCTCAATCTCTAGCTGGCACTGCAGCTTGCAAACCAAAGCACCCACAGCAAATGCATTCCTAAACAATCAGGCTGGAACAGTAAAGAAAAATCTGTTTCTTTGAATTTGTGTTCACTAAGAAGAAAATGGACTTTCTGTGCTGGAAAGTTTCTTTGTGGGGGTATCTTTGGAGAGTCTATTTCAAGCTGAAATATCAAGAAAATAGACTATGGAGGAAATTGATGGCATGAAGTCAGGACTAAGCATGGCTGCAAAAGTATCCAGGAACTGTTAACATTATATGAAATAAACCCTTCCCTTTAATGTGTAAAGAGAGCTTTAGCTTTAGTTTTCCTACTAAAGCTTCCTTGACATCTAAGCTTTGCTAAAAGACAAATTTGGTGCCAACATTTAAGTCATTAGTAAATTAACTGAATCTGTAATAAAGATATAGTGGGAAAGATACATAAAATCACTTCTGGAAAGGGAGGTCATGCTTATAGATCTCCCAGAGCTCCACACAGAAGGTGAAAGCATATGAATGAGGGAAATCTAGTAAGTGTGGTCTATCTCAATTACCAAAAGCCTTTCAGCTAATCTAAGATAAGACAAAAAAGCTCTTACATGAATAAAAATACTGAGAAAAAGGCACTGACGGGAAGGTGGATTTTTTTAATGGGGACTATTTTTTACTGGGGAAGTGTGTTCACCAACAGAACCCCATAATGACCTGTGCCAAAGCCCATGCAGTTCAATATATTTGCAGACCATCTGGAAAATGTTCAATAGTGAGGTGACAAGATTTGCTGATGAGAGTAAATTATTTCTGATAGCAAAGATGTGCCTGTGAGAAAACTCAGGACAGTATCAGGAGAATAAGTGATTGAGCATGATCAGTAAAAAAGTAGGTGAACTTTGATGCAGGTAAAGGATGCTCTTAGGAGCAAACATGTGTCTTGAATTGCCATAAAATGATGGATTTATAGCTGAATTTCATTTCAGCTTGTGGCACCACAGTAGATGGGTCCATTAAAACATCAGGTCTGTGCCCAACAGAAATTTAACAAAAAACAAAAACCCCCCAAATAAAATGTTAAAAATACTTAGGAGATTAAGAAAGAGCACAAATAAGCCATTGAATAAGCCCATTTTGTGCATTTGACTGCATCTTCTGTGATGTAGGCAGCTCTGTTTCCCTCTTAGAGAACAATCTAAAATTGCAGCAAACATCATGGGGTAGGTTTCACCCTGAAGCTGTCTAGGTTTGCATGCCTGCCCTCTGTATGCACCAGTGGGGCTGCTGCCCTCTATGTGAAAACCACTTGTGACCAAGGTAATGTTATCTCATGTAAAACAGGCTTAACATAAATAGAAATGAGATTCTCACTTGAAAACACAAGATTTCACTGTAAAAACTCTTACTCTACATTCTACCCAAAAAAATAATTATGCAGGATATTCAAAATGAAAAAAAAAAGAAAAGTAGGATTCTATATTGATCATGGCCTCCTCAAACAGAAAATGCTACTCTGCCTGTATGAAAACCACCTAAAATAGAAATTTTCTTTTCAAATGTTATTGCATGGCAAAAAGTGAATGGCTGCTGCTTAAAGATTTTGACAGAATTAAATAATTTACACTTTAGAAAATATCCAGCATGTGTGTTTTCGTTTTTGTTTTTGTTTTTGTTTTGTTTTTTTTCTTGTAAAGGAAATAATCCAGGATGTGTAGCCATGAGAACTGGGACAGCAGCTGGATTATGGGATGTTCTTGACTGTGAGACAAAGCAAAAATACATTTGCAAGCAGTGGGCAAAGGGTGCAACAGTTCCACCTGTTCCAACTACTGCTTTGGTCCCCACATGCCCTGAAGGTTGGGTATCAAACAACCATAGAAGTTCCTGTTTTAAAGTAAGTGCCTGAATAGTTAAAAGAAGCAGCTTGAGTGGGGAAAAAATAAACGAGAAAAAAAAAGAAAAAGGAACTGACATCTTCATTTTTTAATATCTGAGATTGGAATACAGCAAAAAACAAAACCCCCAAAATTCTTCTAAGGAAAATATCCATGAGAGGGGAGAAACTAAGGAAGAAAGATAAGGTTGAAGGGAGGGAAGGGAAGGGAGGGGAGAAGGGCACAGGAAAGAAAATGAGGAAGTTTGTGCTTCAGGGGTTGAAGGAACTGGAGCAGGAAATGGAAGAAGAGGAACATAAATATCAAGGCCCCAGAAAGACATAAAGAAAAGAAAAGTAAAGAAAAAGAAAAAGAACAGAAAAACCCAGGAAATAACTCCATATTAAAATTATTAAAAGGAAAATGTCAAAATTCTGTATTAAACAGCAGAAGCAGCAAAGCTGTTTGTTGGTGCTGCTCTTTATGTCTGTTGTGCAGAGATGTCATGTTTGCCTGAGACGTGTGGCAGTTCAGAGAACAGAGAAACAGTGAAGTGTCCCTCCAGCAGCACAATGCCTAAGGCTGGACCTTGTTAAAATCAGCACATTGCTCCACAAAATAAAAGGATAAAAAGCCATGTGAAAGGTTAATTAAACCAGTGTTTATGAAGGACATTTACCTGAGAGTTTCTGAGGCAAAGCTACAGATAACTTGTGTTTGAAGTACAGTCAGCTCTATCTAAGCAGGCATAAAAAAGGAGTTTGAACAAGAAATGAGTGTAATGTGCAAACAGTGATTTGGGATCATGCAAAGTTGAAATGTGCTAAGTGTAAGGTGGTCATATTTTTATCACTTCATTGAATCAATGAGTCCTTCTCCGTCTTTTTTTTTTTTTTTTTTTTTAATTTCTTTCAGATTCATCTGGAATGCTATTTATTTGGGCTCCTTTATCCCCATATCATAATTTTAACTCTGGTCAAATCTGTGCTTATTGTTTCTTAAACCAGTTAGACATCATACTGCAAATGTAAAGAGAGTTGTAAATTACCATGAGGTTGTTCTTTTGCCTGAATCTTCAGACTCCTCCCAGGCCATTTTGCCTCTCAACCATAGCTACTCTTCTTTCCCTTCATATGGAAGCTGGCTTGGGTCCTTCTTCAGTTAAAACAAATTAAAGGGAGCTGGGGAGCTCTATTCACTTTTCCCTTCTAGCAATTCCTCTTTTTTTACCACTATGCTAAGTAGGTAGGTAGATCTAGTGTAAAAATTCTAGGAACAGAGTGGGAAATGCAATTTCTCTTATGGACTTTTACTCGGCTCATACGAAACCTCACTTATCTTTAAGCAGGACTATCATTCTTTTATTATTGTAACATGTATATAATATGTTTCAAATTAATTTCTCCATAGTGTTTTTGCAGATCAAAAATTAGACAGAAATCATGGTTTGAAGCTCGAGATTTTTGCAGACAAATAGGAGGGGATCTGGTCACCATTAACACTAAGGAGGAGATGCCATTACTAATCCAAGCAATGAGGTTGGTATTTGATTCAAAAACTTTTCATATGAACTATCATGAATGATTCTAGGTGACTTCTAAAATGTATGGATTCCTCAAAAACCAAAAGACCTGTGATACTTTGAAATTTATCTGTTCAGTACTATTTTAATATTTTCATAGAAAAAACCAGTAATTTGTGTCAAGAAAAAAACTTTTTAAAATCTCCACGAGTAGCATGATTTATAGATATAGTTTAGAAACACATGAAATTAGCGGTATTTCTACAAGGGTAGAAAATATGATCAGTGTATCTAGTGTCGAACTAGGTTTGTATCTACCTTTCAGTGGTCAGTGCTGAAACCACTTTTTGAATCTGTGAAGGTTTTCCCTGAGTAAATAGTACATTAGGGCAATACATAGTAAATACTACTAATAAATCTGATAACTAAGCTATTGACACTGAACCACAGAAATATTACACATGTCTATGAAGAACATGTGTATGCACTTCACCAGAGGTAATAGGGAAATTTGCAACTTCACTGCTTTTACAATGGGCTCTAGGAAGTTCAACTATGTATTTCTGGGATTTTTTTGTGCTGGTGTTTACTCACTGCTCTGTCCTGTACTTTCTTTTAGAGCCACTCGCTGTCTGTTTGAAATAGTTTGGCTTGGTATATTTTCCTTGAATCCAGATGAAGGATTTGCCTGGAGTGACGGCTCTCCAGTGAGTATCTTAATTTTTCATCATATTTGTTTGCTTAAGATACTTTGGGATTTGTACATATACTTTTTGGCTTTTTGCTGTTATCCTCATTAAAGAAACCACCAATCCTACAAACATTCATGTAGCTGCTAATCTGTATTGTCATGACTAATACCACAGCTAAACATTTGAATACATGGAAATTATCTGTATCTCATCAGATTCTGTAGGTTTCTGTGTAACACTCCAATTTATTTTCCCATCAAAGAAGATAATATTTACACATAAGGTCAAAACATAGAAAATCATTATACTATATAATGTATCCTGTCTCTTGTAGCAGCCATAAACATCTAAAAAGCTAATCAAACAGTGAGCATGTTTCCCAGTATACTCCTGAATCCTCCAGTAAGTTATGGCTCAGGGTCTTTTAGAACTGGAGCTCATATCTGTAACTTAAATTTATTTATTTATTGGAATTGATGCATTCATCTCTTGAGCCCATGCAAATATCAACAGCTGTGAAAAACATTCCTGCAGGATTCTACTCTTTATTACCCTCCATTTACTACTACTCCCTATTCTTTGGTTTTCTTTAACACAAGCAAGGATCTTTTATCTTATCCTATTCACATTACTTTCCATAAAAGTTTCAGAAAGGGACGTTATCAAGAATTCTTGATGATATTAGGTAGGTTGCATCACATGTGTCTCCCTTACCATTTGGATGTCAGTTTCCTCTAGATTTGTAGGACATGACTTCCCTCCCTAAAGTCACACTCCCATCCTCATTAACCACAGGGAAGGGAAAAAGCAACGCTGAATTGATGCAAGACATGGTCACTGCCACCAGACGGATGTTGGACAATGTAATTTTGAACCAGGTCAGATGTGGAGTGAAAAGTACGCTGTCTGCACATGATTAGCATGAGTGATATGTGGGTAAAGTTCACAGCTAGGCAAAGTTCATTAGAAACAGTTCTTCTGTCTGTGTCTATGGCTCAGGACACAAACAAAAAAGCCCTCCATGGCAAGACAGCCATGTCTGAGCACTGACATCATTGCCCCACTCTAAAATCCTTATACCTATAGCTTTCCCTGCATTTCCAGCTCTTTTTAGCTGAAACCAGAATCTTTGAGACAAAAGCAATTAGTTTCCATTTTCCAGTGGAAAGTACAGCTACTGAAACAGATGAAAAGAGTAACAAAGTTGATTTCTTCTGTAGGTTAGGTACACAAACTGGGATGAGAGTCCAAGGAATTCAGGACGACTCCAGTTTTGTGGCTCATTCCGTCGATCTGGATATTCTCAACCATGGTCTCTTTCAGTCTGTCAAGTACAGCATAACTGGGTTTGCCAAATAAAACAAGGTAGATGTCTTCTTTTTTGGCAAGAAGATTAAAAAACTTTAATAAGTACTTGCTTTCTAAGTTAAGTTACTGGAGAAAGACACAAAATTTTGAAGAACTACTTTTTCCAAATGGAGGTCAAGAGTATTAAGTAACATATTATGGGCTGAGATTTTTCAGTTATGAGCGATAAGAATGAATAGAAGGGTTTTTTACATAAAATAGGGTGTATAAATAATCCATATATTTCCAAGGTTACAACATTTTTTTATATTAAGTAACTTTTGCTTTTATTTTTGTAATGTTGGAGTTAAGGAGTTGTAAGGACTAGTATTGTATTCCTTACAATACTGGTTTTTATACTAACACAAGTGAAGCTAAAATCAAGTATGGTGTCTTTGCCAGATTTCTTGGTACTTCAGGTTCTCCTGTAGAATTATTCAGGGTTCAACTGCTTTTGGAAAAGCAATGGCTCATACCAGTGCTATTTCTTTTTCTATTCCAACCAGAAGTAATTCACAGTTATTTTATAAATCTATAGCTATATCATCTATATCTATATCTATACCTATATATATATATGCACGTACATAAAGTCATATTTCCTTTTGCTTATGAATATTACTCAGAGAGTTTTCTTGATAGAGCTAAAATAAATCTAGTGGAAATTTTCTCCCTCATGATGAAAATACCCCCATGTGAATTACAGAATATCTACTTATGGATCAGTAAAGGAGCTGTATGCCACAGTTTAAAGTGTTTCAGATAAGTCTCCTGTGACTTACAGGCTGGAAGAGCAATTTTCCCTTGCCTCACTCTGTGCAGGAATGTGATTCAGCCAAAGCTATGGCTTTGCTGAAGTGAAGCGCTGCTTATGATACAAAGTTAAAGTAGATGACCTTGCATATGGAGCAATGGGAAGTTGAACTGTGTGGCTAAGCCTGCTTGCTAGTCAATGGCGAAGGAGTGAAGGATCCTGATCTGTTCCTCACTCCTCTTGCAGTCAGTCACAAGCTACATCATAACACATTCTAAAGACATGCATCATGCCTTCTATTTTCTTCTTTTGCAGGAGTGTCATTAAAGCCTGAACCAATTGACACATATGGTAGGTCTTTGTATATATTTATTTTTATAATTAATAATTTTTTTCCTAAAACTGTTATTCCAAAAAAAGCTTTTGTGTTCTACACACATAAAATTGAAGGGTACCTTATTTATCTTCCAGAATATAAAACCACTGCAGATGGATGGGTCATATATGAAGATAAGCTCTACTATATCAGCAAAGAACAGGTCTCCATGGAAAGAGCCCAAGAGTTTTGCAAGAAGAATTCTGCAGACCTAGCTGTTGTTAATAGTAACAGTGAGAGAAGGTTCCTAAAGAGAGCACTAAAAGAGAATGTAAGAGCTATTACAAATAGACAGCCTAAAGTAGAAACACTTTTGACAATCTGCTTGTAGAACTTGAGTTGTCCTAGAAGCAGAGCCATCAGCATTTTTGTTAATGAAATATCCCCACATGCACCCTTTGATCCCGTGGGATTTGGCCTCCCCTGCTCCATGCCAGCTGCGCTGATGCAGTTGACAGGAAGAGTGATGTGGGAAGGTACTAACTCTTTTGGAGAGTAACTGGTGTTTGAGGGAGAATAAAAAAGGAGTACCAGTTTCTGGCTCAAAATCTGCTTCTTTTCTCCTCCATCCTAAGGGCCTTCAGTGCTGCAGGTCTTGGCTCTGATGTCCCAGATAAAAACCTGACTTCTGTGCCTGGGCATATAAACATGTTGCTGTGATTAACTGCAAGCAGGTGCTTTGCTGCTGTGGACTTCAGTGGCTGCTCTGTGGACCTAATCAATGTTGTATCAATTTCTGTTTGTTTTACTTCAAATATTTCTTTTTTTTTATTGAAGTAGTGTCTTTCTGATTTAGGAGAGCTATGGGAGAGAGACAATAGGATACTTCATTGGTCTAAGAGTGAGCCTTGATAAAAAGTTCAGGTAAGTTAAGATGATCAGTGTAGCTTCTAACATGTAGAAACAAATAAAATATTTATGAAGCTGGAAGGACTGAATATGTTCTCTTGAACGTCTGAAGGCTGTTCTGAATACCATGTACAAAGCAAAATGGAATAGTCCTAGCATATTCTAAAGTCCAATAGTTTCCTCAAAAAATAAATAGTAAAAGAACCTTTTTTCCCTGAGTAAGCACTTAGCCAAAGAAAATCTTGGCAGATCTACTCTCCATACACATTTTCTCAAGTTTCTTCCAGAGATTTGCCACATAAATTGGAGTGAAACTTCGCTGTGCTGAATTTTATACCTATAAACATACACACGTACACTTAAAACATGCCCCATATCATAGGGTTTGGCTTTCTTATGCTTTTTATCTATATATCTGAGGGGTTCTCCAGAGTTAGGAAGACACAGGCAATGAGTACAAAAGGTAGTCTCTGCAAACTCCTATTCCAGGAGAAAAGTCAGCAGAAATTTACAGTACAGAAACAGGAACAAGTATTCTGAAAAGACCAACACACAAATCAACTCAAAACTAAGCTGAGATACCAAAGAGCATGATACACTGCTTACCTTCCTACCTGCTTGTTAGGATGTGCCTGGGAGGTGAAAAAGAAGTGCTTCTGAGCTTGACCTGGAAAAGGTTAGAGGAGATTTGACTTTAACCTTTCTATTTTAATGCCATTGTTGAATGTATGTAAATCACCTTGAGAAAGGCAGAAGAGGACTGAGGAGAGAAGTTGATAGTGACTGAGTTGGTAAATGATTTTAACCTCCTGATTTAAGAGTCAAATTAGGGACGTAGAGCATTCCATATATCCAGTGAGAATCTCCTTTACTTAGATCAATTGTATCAGCAGCAGCAAGACATAGATGATACACCTGAATTTTTTCCCACTTCAGGCTTACAGATCTAAATTCTGAAATAATGATTAAAACGTGGTGAAAACCTCCTTCTCCTCCAATAGCAATATATTAAAGTAAAAAGCAGGTAAACATTGAGGAAAAAGTTTCAACCTTGGTACTTTAGAAAGGACAGTTTTAAAGTTGACAGAATGTCCTTTAGTTTACAGAAAAATAGAATACTCCCCCCTATCCCCCCAACAGAGCAGAGTAAATCCAGAGAAAAGTATTTTCATTCTTGTTTTCACCTATGAAAACACCAGGAATGCTCAGACTGAAAAGCACAGTATTACCTAGGAATAAAATAGTTATTGTAATAACTATTAAGATAAAAATAACTATTAAGATAAAATTTTAATATCCTTCTCTGTATTATGAATAACAGATTTTGATTTCTCTCATTAAATATTGTCAAAACAATTGTGGCCATTAACAGAAAATATGCTTGGTGTATTCCTTTTCTCATTTGCAACCAGAAATATTTTACAGAAATTTCTTCAAATTAGAATAATCAAGTAAAGAAAGGGCAATCTCTAATAGTCCTGCCCATTGTAGTCAGTTCCCATGAATCCTCATAGACATTCTTACTCATGAGATGTTCATTAAGACTACCATGTCACAAATTAAGGTATTAATTAACAACTACTTGTATATCTTTTCTTTAAGCTGGGTGGATGGAACTCCAGTAACCTATGTGGCCTGGGCTCCTAATGAACCCAATTTTGCAAATAATGAGGAAAATTGTGTGGTAATGCTTTCAGAGCACGGTAAGTGACAATACAAAACTATTAGATTTTATTTGTCTCCGCTTGGATTATAACTGATGCTGTCAAACATCTGCTGTCACCTGTCACACAATCTTTGGTAGCTGCTTTCTGCAATTTCTTACCAGTGAGAAACCAGCACAGTGCAGTAACTCTTCCCAGTTGTGGGACCACCAGCCATGGAAGAGTCTATGCCCTTAGAATGGGGAGATTTCATTACCATGAGTAATTTAAAGCAAATGTTTCCTTCTGGGTTTGTAAGATTGATATTCCACCTTCTTACAGGGCTTTTCACTACTTCTTTCAGTAAAAATTTGAATAGTCTATCTTCTCTACCATGAACTTAAGAAAACATTTATAGCAGCTACAGGGAACAAGAGTTGAAGGTACAAGTCAATGAGGAAAGAAACAAATACATCTAATGTCCTAAGATATTTTTACAAGTACACTGAAATTCAAATTTCTTGCAAATCCTAGAGCTCTATTTCCTCTTGGGTCTATTTCTGTAACTTTAATGAGGCTAATGGGAATTTAGTATATGCATATTGATTTCTTAACTTATGTTTTATAAAGAATCCATGCAGTATGTTTGAACACTGTATTATGCCATTAGATTGATCTGGCATCTCCTATCTCATCCATTTCTGATCCATTTTCTTTTCAAATTTGCTTACTGATGTATTTCCCCTGTTGCCTGCAATGTGGTGATGCCGCAGTTCAAAAAAACCCCATGAACAGGTATAGACACTGTGGAGAGAGCCCTGAACAAGGAGCAGATGGGTCAAGAAGGTCAAATTAACTACAAGGGGCTACAGTGCCCCATTAGCCCCATTAGAGCTTATTTGAAGGTGCCATGGTTACTTTGACTTCATATCAAGCCATAGTCTGAAATACAAAATAGAGAAAATTGTGTTTATTTAAAAAAAAAGTGATAAATTATTATTACTAAATATTAAATACTATAACATGTTGAATTTTTACCTTTTTTTTTTCCCCAGGCTTGTGGAATGACATTAACTGTGGTTCTGCCAATAAATTTGTATGTGAAAAACATAACAGTTCTATTAATTCAACATTACCTTCTCCGTTGCCTCCTGGAGGATGTCCAGAAAGTTGGATTTTTTTTAACAACAAGGTATGTCAACAAATATCTTCAGTAAATTGTGTGAAGCAGTAGAACTGAAGAGAAAATCCTGAAAACTTCACATTTTTTATTAATATAAAGTAAATCTGGAGAGTAATTACTTAATCGAAATGTGCAGACTGGATAGCTGGGCTTTTTTTGAGGTGACTTAGACATTTAACTTTGCAGATAAATACAATAAAAGTAGCTGTATGCTGAATACATTTCAGAGAGCATAGTTTATGCAGGCTTAAAATATACTGTTACTGTTTAAGAAAACCTCTCCTCCTCTCTTCATGTACATTATTTTATTTAGAAATGCAAGTTTGTAATGGTCAATCTTGTAAAAAAAGGTGGAAAGGTTTAGAAAGAATGTATTTGAGCAAACCCTTCGGCCTGTAGGGGTTTACAAAGCTTTGAATTCAGAAAGATGAAGCCAAACTACAATTGTTTTGAGTACAGCTTTGCATTCAGACACAGTCTGGAAGTCCTCATTGCTGTAAGAGAAGAGTTTGTACTAATCTGAGTTGACGCTCCATCCACTGAGGATGCTATTGCATCCTCAGAATGTTAGGTCAATGTGCCAAAAGATATTTCACACCCTTCGGCAGGATGAACAGTTGGAACCACAGTCATCAGAAGGAGGACAAAGCACAGTAGAGATTATTCCCTGCAGCTGTGTCACCCAAAGCTACATTTTCTTGGTTTCAAATGATGCCTCTATTACTGCAGGAAGAAGGCAGATGAAAATGTGAGAAGTGATTATGTACTTGACCTCGTTACAGTCAGTTCATTTGGTACCAGACTCCCAGATTACACCTTGTGCAATGAGGGGGGATAAGTGTATGCCTGGGTAGACATCCAGACTTTCTACTCTTGAGCTCTGTCACTCATTCTAGCCCTGATTTCTTTTTCTGCAGAAAAGTACATCTTAGAGCTAATTATCTAGAGATAATATTCACATATAATAGTTCCAGTCTTGGCTAGTTTGAAAAAAGTGCTTGATTTGTTTCCAGTGTTTCAAAGTATTTGCTTCCAATATAACAAGAAATCTCACATGGCATGCTGCACGGGATGTTTGCTTCAGTTTGGGAGGAAACCTGGCTACTATACCAAATGAGCAAGTACAAGGTATGTATATAGGCGCTATTGAAAGAAAAAAATCTCAATCTCTCACTAAAGAAACTTCTATTCTTTCCAATATAGAATATGGGATTACCTGATGAAAATTGCTTATTAGCCAGGTCAGTCCATGGGCTCATTTTAACTTCAAACTGCAAGGCAATACCTAAAATTATTACATATAAGAAATAAAGTTTGTTTCTAGTTCTTTCAGGTGCTTTGTTTTCATGAAACTTCCAGTGGGTTCTGAGGGCGGTTGCACAGCTCTCTTGTACTGACAGAAATCTGTATTTCCTGTCTCTCTCACTGGCAATAGGATTTTCTGAAACCCTATGTGTGCATACACAGTGGGGAAGGGATGCTTATCTAAACATTTAATTAACAGCAGATGGGCTGTGTAGGGCAAAATTTTATCCTTTTATTATGTCCCTCACTCTGGGTTTTTGCATATTTGCTCTCTTTTGTGCAAGTCACGAAGAGCTTTCCTTAATGAGAAATCTTTGCTTCTCTCCAGCTTTCCTTTTCTATCATTTGAAGTATGCCACAACTAATGTTTGGATTGGGATGAATGATATCAACAGAGAGTCCACATTTCTTTGGACGGACGGAAGCACTGTCTCCTACACCAACTGGGGTAACGGTGCACCAGAAAAGCAGCAAAGATACTTTGACTTTTATGAGTTTGAAACATTGACAGATGATGCTCTGGAGGTACAGGAAATTTAAGTAACTTCTATACCTTGGGCAGCTAGTTGATTTTCCTAAAAGAAAAGTTACAGCAGCAAGAATAGGATACTGAAACAAGTCCTTTTGTAAGCACCATGGGGTTTAGTAAATCATCTGATAATGACTCCAAATACACCCAAGTGTTTGGCAAAGGTTCTGTAGAAGAGGGATTTTAAGTCTTCCATCAGAACTATTGCAAAAAACCAGCTCTGTAAAAGAAGCTTGGAGAAACTTATATCAGTTTCTCCCCAAGCTGCATTAATGCAAATACTAAAGCTGCAGCACCAAAGACAAGGTATGATAAAACAAAATTAAGATTTTTGATGCAACAATAATTCAGCTGTGTGTATGTCCCACTTCTGGCTAATGTGCTCCCACACTGCTTTACTCATTTCTGATGGTACAAATTGATATCTTCAGTGAAATTACTCTTTCTCTGTAGAAACTCAGGCTCTTTTCCAAAGGTGGCAATTTCTGAGGAAATGATTGGCAATTATTCACCCAAGATTTTTAACATCTGCCATCAGTCAATTTTAGTTTATGACTAAAATTTATTTAAATCAGCATAAAGGAGAAACTTGGATGACATGCCAAAAGAATACCATGGCCAATCTTGAAATCAGGGGCATCATGAAGGAAATACTGGAGCAAGTAAACATAAAGAAGTAAAGAGAAAATATTTTGTTGCATTTGATAATGGTAACTTGATAATGACTATAAAAAAACAGCAAAGAGTATCTGCTTTCTGCAAGAGAGCTTGCTTCAGTTAGACTAGTGTAGACTAGAGCTTTTAACAGTAGTGCTTATATTGTTTTTCTCATTGATAAAAATGTTTTGAAACAGATCTACATAACTGTAAATCAGAACAGAGAAGATTTATTATAGGTATCTTAGTCATTTATACAGTCATTATAGGGTTCTTAATAAAACTGGTAAAATAGGTTTTAATTGACTTCTTTCAGACCTTAACTGGCCCCTGTGGAAGCCTGGTTCAAATTTAAGGAGTCCCTAATAAATATCAGGTCAAGCTGCTTGGCAGAAACCTAAGAAATTTGAAGTAATTACACAGGTGTTCAATGAGCTCCTCTCCTCTCTGCCATCAGGCCTGCACTAGCAGTACAGGAGCTTCAGCTCACCCCCTCCCCATTGCCTCTTGTAATGGCTGTGCCTCTTCCCCTCCCCTTCAGACAGATTGTGTCTTCATCATGAAGTCAGATGGGAAGTGGAGAGATGATAGCTGTGACAATGAAAGAGGCTACGTGTGCCAGATGAATTCACGTGAGTTCTGTTCGACCCAGTCTCCTAAAGAGAAGGAATACCTTGGTTAGATAAGATGAATATATAACCTGATGTGATTTCTTCCAGCTTTGAGTCTCATTCTGAATCTCAGGCTTTCAGATCTCCATCAGTGTTAAGCCAGTGCTATGTTTAAAGTACAAATTGTTTCACAGAAATTGCTGGAGAGGAACCACTATCTTAATTGGGGTTTTGTACCTAATCATGAGTAATACTAGAGAATAATAAATGAAAATGGCTTTTTTTTTTTCTCAGTGAAGTATAAGAGGTTTAAGAATCCTGTCTAAGTGCAGTATAAATCATGTTCCTGCAGTGATCTTCCCATTCTCTTGGATGAATCTGAGCAGAGCATTTAATCCTCTCTCACAATTTCTACTGAATGCCATATGATGTCAATCAAATTGTACAGATTCTTGGATGTGTCTTTATTGTAGAAGAATATTGTTATTTTTCTACATCAAAATGAGTAATGAATGTTGACTCTACTCCTGTAGAATTTTAATTATACAAATCACAGCTGTCCAAGCATATTATAGGAGTAGAGAAGGCGAAGCACTGATAACAAAACAATTTTGCCTCAGCTTTATTAAAGTAAAAATTATTCCCTGATCCCTCACTTCAGTCAGTTCCTGCAGCCTGTTCACTCTCAGCACAGCTGACAAGAAGACCCCCTCCCCGCACAGCAAATATATCGTTTTATGGAGGAATTTTTAATTTTCTTGATCCCAGTTCCAGCTCTTCCGAATACATTTACAATCACAAGGGTGGAAATATACACTGCCTGACTCAAATATGCAGGCAGCATTCTGGCAACCCTTACAGACAGGCCAAGAAGTTGGAGTGAACAGTGAGTGGTGATCAATTAACATCAGGTCTCAAAGTCTTATGCTGAGACTACAGATGACAACAGTTAATGCCTTAAATGCCTTGTCCTAAGTTTTATCCACCAGTGATCAGAAAAAAAATGTATACTCAGATTTAGTCAAATAACTTAAAGCACAGAATCTGAAATATGCAATTTAGGAGTCTTAGACTGGACCAGTCAAGTCTGTAGAAAGTATATTCTATTTCAGGGCATCCAGGATTTCACTCACCTTATGACATTAACAAATTTGCTCCATGTCTTGAAAGTCATGTTTGGCTTTTTTTTTTTTTTTTTTTTTTTTTTTTTTTTTTTTGGGGGGGGGTTTTTNTTTTTTGGGGGGGAGGTGGTTTATTTGGTTTGTTTGTTTTTATTTAGGTTTGTGTTGTTGTTTTGTTCATGAGCTTAAAAAAAGATTTTGACTTATTGACTAGGACTTTTTGACCAATTTTTTATAGCTTGTGTGCTACAGAAGAGCAGTATGTTGTAAATTCATCCATTCAGTTTTTCCTCCATAGTTCCTTCACAGCCTGAATTACCAACAACAAATCCAGCCTCTGGCTTTACTCGTTATGGTGACAGTAGCTATTCAATAATTTCATCTGAAATGCAATGGGAAGAGGCCAGAAGAAATTGCCAAGACAAATCTGCAGAACTTGCCAGCATTTCAGATGCCTACATCCATTCATTCTTGTGGATCCAGATGCTGAAATATGGAAAACCCATATGGATTGGTCTTAACAGCAATATGGTAAGTGCTGGATAGATGGGAGGGGCAGGTGCTGAAGGAACTTTCCTGCTCTAATAGTCCTCTGGACAACCAGTTTTGAACAGTGGAGCAATTGTATTCTGAATGGCTTCACTGTGTAAATGCACAAAAGTCTAGGGGTAGTGTTAGAATTTGTCAAGGATTTTCATCCACTAAACAGAGTGAAGAATCACAGAAAATGTTATGCAAGAAGCACAAGATGAAAGTAGAAAGTTCTAGAAACAGTAACAGAAGTCAAGCTGCAGACTGAGAGTCAGAAAGTGCAGCTGTCATGAAGTGACTGCTGGCCATTCTGAAAGTCAAATGCCCTGCTATACAGGGAGATACTTAGAGCTATTAATATATTAATAGAAGTTACTGTGAGTATAAGGGAGATATTTTAAGATTTAAGCTGTTTAATGTTTAATATCAAATAATCTTTATGCACAAATAGCTCCAAATTTTAATTTAAATAAAGCAGAGCAGAGGACAAATTCTCTGTAATTGCTTCTCTTGATGTAGGATTTACTAAATGACCTAAGATGGCCTCATCTGACTTTCTTGCCATACTGTAGAAGTTTGTTACTTCAGAAAAACCCTCCCAAAAGCAATACAGTGTTGAACACTGTTCATATGTAGTTCTTGTGTAACTCATATTGCCTGGTGACATTGCTTAGAACAGTGAATGGGGTTTTTAAAAAATGGCCCCTTTTTTCCCCCAAAAAATCAAATGGACATTTGATTATATTTACACTATATTTATGCGACTTTTTATGTTAAAAAAAAAATCTATTACCAGAATTCCTTTGTTTTCAGACTGGTGGCTATGACAAATGGACCAATAACTGGAAAACCAGGTACACAAAATGGGCAGCAGGGGAACCAAAGGAGAACAATGCTTGTGTTTACCTTGATCTTGATGGTACATGGAAAACAGCATCTTGCAATGAAAGCTACTTTTCAGTTTGCATGATATCAGATGGTAAGCAAAGGCATGTAACAATTTTAAAGACACGTTCCTAATTCCATGAGCCTGCCTAATCCTAGAGATTTCGCTCTAGCTTGGGCTACCCCTGCAGAGGACTGTGTTTCAGGGTAGCACCTACCTCCCAGGAGAATGTGGACATTTGCTATTGGATGATGTATGAATTTAGGCACAAGAAAGGCTCTTGTGCAAATCCATATGGCTGCACTGCTATCATGGTAAAACTATTTCCATAAGATGAAGCTCTATCTTCAAGGTATATCTTGCTCTTTACAAGAGATGACCATAAATCACATGAGTCTGTGTGTAATATGTGTGTGCTGGGTTTGTGCACTGACTGTATGAACTTCAGCTGGGGAAGGTCACACACGAGTGTTCACTGAGCTGAAATACAGCCAAGAGTTTCACTTCCATGCACTATTGCTAGAGCTAAAACTGTAAGAGCCTTGGCCATGTGAATGTTACTTTAACTCTTTGCAGATATATGCAGAGGCACATTTGCATCTAGATTTTGTAGAATCGTGCTGTTTTCCCTCCTTTATGTTTTAAGGCTGCATACATTTGGTCTGCTTATGCAGTGCAAGATCCATCAAAGTGAATTGGAGTTGCACCCACGATCAGAAACAGAGTCTGATTTGGCAGAGACACGCTCCACTGATGGCTTTTTTTTTTTCCTATAAAGTGACAACATGAAGAGACCAAGCAGCCAGACAACATGGGACTGTGGCATTAATGATTCATTAGCCTACAACAGCTTTCTGTGTTGTGATAATGTAAATTTGAGATTTGTATCATCCCTCAGGGTTCGCTTTCTGCCAAGAAAGTACTGCCAAGGCAGTTAGTTAGATGTTGCAGGATGCAATTTGATTCCTTGCCCTGAGAAATGTGATTTGAGAAATAAGATGTTTAACACTTTTGACTGCTTAGCTCTCCCTCTTGTCTGGGTTGAGGAAATGTGGGAATAGCCATGAGTAGATGTCAAGACAAATAAAGCTGGGTGAGAGAAATTCCACACTATTTACACACGTCATAGAATCAGAGATGACTCACAATGCAATACCAGTTTCATACCATATGGCTTCTTTAGAGATAGCTCCTACTGACCCTGCTGAGCTGCCTGGAGACTGTCCTGAAGGAGATGAACTCCAAGCTTGGATCCCTTACCATGAACACTGCTACTACCTTGAAGCATCAGCTGGGAGAACCTGGGCGCTGGCCTCCCTTGAGTGTGCTCACTTAGGTGAGAGCTTTCATTATCAACTAAAAGGATTTGTACCGATGTTTATACAAAACTATCATAAAAATGTAAAGATACTGATTTTTAAAAAAAAGAGTTAGGAATATTTTTTTTTACCTACTAAGCTGTTCTAAGGCTGGCACAATGAAAATAACCTGACACAAGTCACTTTGTACCGCCTTCTGTCCTCTAAGGTCTACAGCTTCCCTCTATATGAATTCCCCATTATGTCCTGGCTTGTGGGATACCATCCTGGGGGCAGCAGTGGGGGGCCACAGCCTCTAATATCTCCAGGTCATTGTCTTCTGCAAGAAGCAGTGGACACACCAACAGAGCAGCATTAATACAGGAGCTATTGTTTGTACAGACTAAAAAAAAGGAGGTCATTACAGTGGTTACTCGTGTAGGTTATGGTTATTTGCTTATTAATGCCTTTCAGGAGCTACCTTGGTTTCAGTAGAAAACATGGATGAATCTCACTTTCTGACTCATAAAATTCAACCACTTGTAAATAAAGTAGGAGGCTTTTGGATAGGACTTTACCAGAATGTGGAAGGTATGTCTAAATATCAATTTTTAATGGAAAAATGCATTGCTAATACTAGAAAATTGAGGATTACAGTACTTTTACAAAAAAAAACATGGTTTCCTCTGAAGAGTGGCTTACTATAGATATTAAAAGTAAATTGCTGAGCTAAGGAGTTAAAATATTAATGAAATAGATATGTTTTAATTTTTTTTTTACTCTGTGAGTTGCTCTATAGGCCAGTGGTTGTGGCTAGATAATGCTGTCCTGGACTTTGTTAACTGGGAGGAGAAAGAGTTGGATGTGGAGCACCAGTGTGTGGAAATAACTGCACCATCTGGCTATTGGGACAAAAGCGATTGCTCTGCTGAAAAAGGATTTATCTGCAAAAAAGGCAAAGGTAAGTCCCCAGTGTGTCAGCCCTTAGTGACAGGACAGATCTGTTCACTAGTAACTGTTACAGCCCTTCACCACAGCTCTGGAAGTAATTCCTGACAGTGTGGTTTGGCATATCCCACTTCTCTAACCATTTGTAGTTGCCTGTTTTTGCAGACTGCAAGCTCTCCAAATCACTGTCTACATGGAAATGCAGTAACATCCTGCACAGCCTAGGCTGAGAATGAAACTTCCAGAAACTTTTGAGTATCTAATGCAGGTGTTGATATGGCACCTGTCAAACACCTGTGCAAGGGTATGACTATTCCAAGAACTGATTATTGTAATAGTTATTATACCCTTGCAAGGAGGAATCAATGTGAATAATCAATCTTCCTTTTCCAGCTTGTTATTCTCAAAAAATATATTACTTCCCAACATGTTGCGTTTCCCTTGAGAATGGTTTGACCCATCCTGAAAACCTCTGTGACCCCCTACAGCTGTGACTGTTAGAAGTAACCCTATACTTGTCAGTGGGTGATTGGCTTGGGGCCAGAGAACTCCCACCCACTAGAAAACAGATAAAACCCCACACCGCCATTTGCTCTCTCTCTTTCCCTTCTCCTTCAGGAGAATAAACATCTGGAACAGAGCCTCTGCCATCTCTCTGGTTTCTTGAACTTCTTTCCTCTGCAGAGTCCCCTAGGCTGGGCTAGCGTAGCAGGGTATAAGGGGCTGATAGAGGGAACCAGTTCACCAACATACCAAACTGGCTTCATAATAGCCCTGATTCGGTAATGCCTCAGGGATCCTAAAAGGTCACCTGTTTGTATTGCAGTAATGAATGATATGAGGAATACTTCCATTCTAAATGAAAACTTCAAGTCATTAGAGAAGCTGTCTCATCAGCATTTCTGGAAAATTTCACTCAATACTGTATATACCAGACTAATGCTGCAGAGATAAAACACTACATGAATTATTCCCAAGTGGAGATACAAAGGAAATTGTCTGCAAGAAAACAGTATCATTTTATTCTTCTAACCTAGATGTTAAAAGTCAATCTATCTAACCTAAAAAAGTGGTAGGTAGCCATCGTTAAACCTTTGCACTTTCTTTTGTAGAAGCTGTGGGATCAGTTTTAATTTTCCAGCTTTTACATTGTGCATCGTTCCCTGTAAATCACGGGCAGCATCTCTGTCCTATGCTGAAAACCTCCAAAAAAAAAAAAAAATGCTGGCTGTAAAGCCAGTTTTAAGATTCTATTATTCAGATGAAAAGTTGAAAAAATTTTATTTCAATGCTAAAGACATCATGGTAGGTGGTGAAAAAATAACTGAAAATTTGTGGTTAGCATTTACTCATTTTCCAAGTAGTCTTTAATTAGAAAAAGATGCTGAATTGTAACCAAGAAATAGTCATTTCCCATGCACTGTTAATTTCTGTGCTTAAATCAGCACATGCCCATGGCAGTAAATCAATTAATCCTTATTAAAGACTTACTAAAAACATCCAAATTACATTCCTTCCTACACAGTACTAAAATAATAAGGAATCTCTAAAGTTCATCCATTGAATCATACAGAGCTCCCATACATACTATTTCCTGCCTTAGTAGGGATTACAGTTGTTATGTATATATTCATTTTGCATTCTGCTTTGATTTCACTTTACATTTCACCTTTATAAATTCTCCTCTAGGTATCAAGGGTGTTTGCAAACTGTAACATAGAAGAGCCAAGAGGAAAAATATTTTCATGATAATTTAGAACTCTTTAATTCTATGTGTATAATTCTTCATTTCTGAGTGCCAAACTGGGTTTATTTTTCACTTCTTCAACAGCAACAGAACGATATAATAAAGTTCTTTCATTTTTCTCTGTCTCTACCTTACACAGAGGTAAACAGGAAGATGACTCATGTGATTCAGTAGGCATTTTCTTGGGAAGACGTTTAGGAATCCAAAATTTTGTAACAGCTAGACATGCAGATCTTCCCAAAATATGCAATGTAAAACTAATCTCCAGAGTGACACATCATGTTCTTAGTACATTAAAATTAATATTTCAGGAAAAATGTGAAAATGTATTTTGAATGAACATAGAAAAAGTCAGTATTTTAATGTTGGTAATATAAAAACAACATAAAGTTTCAAAAGTGGATAAAGTAATGTTAAGTAGGAAGGTGAAAGCTTAGCAATGTATTTTTTGCCTCAATTTGTTGTCTTTTATAGCAGACATATATGTTACTAATGCAATGGTAGAACTTCAGGGGGGTTTTGTGGCTGTGCTATTTTTGCAAACAGTCAAACATACAGACTCTAATAAAGTATCATATGATTTCTCTCTGAAATTCATTGAAGTTGAGCCGAATGGGAATCCTATAAAGCAAAAAGGTAAGAGCTTTCATAAGAAAATTAAGAAAAACCTAAGTAGAGTAAGAAGTTAAAATGAGTTTTCCCAAACCACTCTCTTTTAGAGAGCAAGCCCTACTGAGGATTGCGTTATCAATCTGATCAACTGAGGTTGAGTTATCAATCACCGGGGAACCCCACGGTGCCTTTCACACGCACAGGACCACTCACCTGCTCTTGGCCAGTGGGACTGCTGCAGGGCTAACCCTGAGCTAGCAAGCTCAGCAGTGACCAGGCTTGAGAAGAACTTTGAGAGCAGCTACAGAATGTTTTAACTTGGCTGTTAGAAACTATGTAGATGTATATGAAAGTTTCTTACAAAGATATTATTGTAAATCGCATAACAAAAATATTGTAAAACTAATTTCCAATAATTAGCATCCCATATCCATCTAAAGCATCCCTTGCATGCATTGTACATTACTGTATTACTGTACTCCAAATCCACTAAAACCACATTAGCTTTAGGAACAGAGACCTGACTACTGATAAGCAAAAATTCAGGGCTCAGATTTACAGCCTTCAAGTTCAGGCAGGAGAGGGCATCTCCTTCATGCTTTTCATGTTGTATGCGGAAATAAAAACTACAATGGTTTCTCACAGTTATATGGATTCATTTCAGGCAAGGAAAAGAATGAAGCGACTCGCCCACCTGTTCATGTCTCTGTTTGGCCACTCATTTTCTTGGCTGTTTTAACTGTTTTTGGAGCTGGCATGGCAGCCTATTTCTACAGAAGAAAAAGACAAAACCAGCTCTCAGCAGATTCTGGCAATGAAACACTATTAAGATGATGTCTTGGTGACAGAGGAATTGGTGAGAATGGGTCCTGAGGCATGTTACTTGGAGCAGCAAGTTACTCACTGAAATTAAAGGATGTATCTGTTAAAAGTCTGTAGCGAGATCTTAAGTGAGATCTAGTGTAACCTCACATTAAACATTACACAAATTAAATAATTTTCCTCTTTTAGCACTAGCTGATTTTTTTATCATGCATATTTTACAAAATCAGGATTAGAGTTTGATGTTATAATTTTGTAATGGTCAAGATGTTTTCAAGTGCCTTAGCAAGGATGGTCGTGCAAAAAAAATTGTCAAAGACAATTACATGTACTGAAAAAGGACTATGAAAGTCAACTAGTGAGAATGAATGTCCAATAAAGTGTGAATGCCATTTAGAACTGCATTGCTGTGACATTGTGGACATCAAAAAAATCTCAAAAATTAGAACTTGTCTAAGTCTTTTGCAAACTTGAACTTATTTAACCCTACAAACTTCTTTGCCTCAGACCAATACTTTTAATGTTCTTTATGGCTAAATCCTATTACACTTATAAAACTGCTTCATATTCTTTTCTCTTTGGTATAGAAAACCTTGTCATGTTCATTTTCTGCTATGGAAAACACAGTTCATGTCAGCAAAGAATATTAACATCAGGTATAAGCTGTAATAATTTTTCAATTCAATTATGTAATTTTAACTGTATTATGTTCACTTACATGAATGAAAGTATTTTTACCCTGACATTCTTGCTTCATTTTTGTTAATGCTTTTAAATAAATAAATAAATTTTCTATTAGTACAATTTTCAGCTTCAGCATTCCCTGTGAGCCAAGTGAGGGAAAGGGGAAGGGGGGTGCTCCTGTCAGCACAGTAACTCTTTTGTCAATAACAAGAAGGGCTTGTCTCCTCACCACTCTGAATTCAGCTTGAATGAGCACCAACTTCCCACTTTCAAATGCAAGAAAAAGGAACTGAAAACTAAGGAATGCAGCAGATGGTTCTGTACTAGAAATCTGCAAGAGACTAAGTTTTAGATGTCAGAAAAACAGTAGAAAGCACTACAAGATAGCTTTTAAGTGAGTTGTAAATAAAATTAAGAAACTAAACACTTTATGAGAAAGAGTGCTTAGCAGATATCCCCAGGAAAGAACCTGCCCTCCCCAGGCTGCACAGAGTCTATTGAGCAAGCTGGAAAGTTGGGAAAAATATAAAACCAAACCAAACCAAACCAAATCCAAAAACCAAAACAAACTTATGAAGCTGCTTTCCTAAGCACTGAGCTCCAGTTTTCTTGGTGTAAATACAAGCAAGAGTGTAGGACATTGCTGAGAACAGGTTATTGCACAATGTATTATGCAGCACACAAGATACTGACCCCAAATAGTTTGCAACTGGCATGAAGCTGGTTGGTCATGCCAAAGGGGGGAGCTCTGAAGTACTCAATTCCTCTTTTAGCCTACCCCGCTGTCTGCATTAATCTTTCCCCACCACTGTAGCCCTGGATGAATCCTCACAAGCATCCATTTACATGAGAGGGATAAGAAAGCCCAGTTTGAACTAGACCCAGGCTGGCACTTAGTGAGGAAAATGAGACAACTGGGCAGGAATTGTTTCCTCCAAGTATTTTCCTTTGGGATTTCATTTGTCAGAGCAATTTCATTTTGTTATTTTAGATGTATCTTGAATATGGTTCACTCAGGAAAGTCAGCTTCTATTTGTGCCCCACCACATTGGTGCCTGTGGCACCATTCAGCTCTGTGACTTAGAGCTACTCTTGCAAGCCTTGCTCATGCTAAGCCCTCCCTTAATGTGACTTGCAAATAAAATAGTTATTATTAAACAATTCATTCAATTCCTAACTTTGCTGTAATGCAGACACTTTTTTTCCGAAAATGTTTTTCTCTCTTGCTACTTTCTACAGCCAAGTCAACAAGTTTGTCTGGTTCTTGCAATAATTTTCCCCAGCACTCTTTTAAAAACAAAAGCAACAATAGTTGCTCCTCCTATGACATCTACTGCTCAGCTGCTATATATATATCTTACTAGTGGCTTTTTCACTTCTTGATTTTTTCAGTTTTGTTATCACAACTTTTAATTTCACTCATATAAATAAACAGAAGGAATAGCAGGACTTGTGAACATTTGCAGTAGGGCTTTGCAGCATATTTGTACAAAATCTGCCATGTCAATACAAGTCTTCAGATGAGCACTTTGCTCGCAGGTTAAAACGATCTTTTCTAATTTAGCTTGTCTTTGGCTTTGTCTTGAAACAATCTCATTAGGAAATTCTCAGATAGAGAAACACATCCTTTTACTTGGTAAAATTTTAAAGTATTCCTGGCAAAAAGTTTCCTTGCTGTTACAGGAAAGCTTACCACTAGACTACAGTGCTGAACATCGCTTTTTTCAGGTCTTTGACAAGCAATTATGAACAACCCAGCCCCAAACCGGGAACAAATAAACCAGGGTAATCATGCTAAATTTGCTTTAAAGTGAGCAAGAGCTCATAATGCACCAAAACCTGCAGTTTCTGCAAAGTTTGCTCTTTTTCTTCTGCATATATAGTACTGTGATATTATTGCAATGTATTGCAGTACTGGGATTTTGTCTCTGTTTGTTTCTGAGACGTAAGGGTTAAAACAGAGGGCTTTAATTGATGATATTTCAGTGCGGGTTTTTTGCCCCCAATTCTCAAGTTGCTTTTCCAGGTCTGTCCTGTGTAGCACCCCAACAACTAACCTGAATTAATATTAGCAATGTCACAGAAGATGACAAATGTCTCCACCTCTAGTTACAAGGATGGAGACTTCAGTTTTGGAAGGGACTTGCTCTTCAAAGAGAGCAGTGTTTACAATGTGCACTCCAGTTATTTCAAAATACCATGTGACAGGACATTTCCTTATTTAGAGTACAGAGCTTTATCCATCAACCCGTTGACACAGAGAAGGACCCATTACTACCTACAGAGAGAAGGATTTTTATATATTGCCAACCCTCTAATCCAACTTTTGGCAGAAGAATGAGAAGCAAGTTACATTTGCAATGAGTTTCTCCAGGTTTCTAGTTTTATTTTCCCTCATGCAATATTCACTACAGTCATCAGGTAAGTTTCCTGTTAGTTTTGTATTAAACTAGATATGAAAATGCTTTACTTTGGGCAGCTTTACAGTTTTAATGCATAGATTGATTATTTTGTATGTTTTATCAGATTTGATACATGATCTAAAGAGTATGTTAGGTGTGTTAGGTACCCTGGCAGTTCTTGATTCACAGAATAAAAGCTGGGGGGTGGTGTAGGGATGATGGAAAAATTGAGGTAATAAGTGAAGGATCTTTAAACTGGGATTTCTTTCTGTGGAAATATTAAATCAGATGGCATTGTGTGGGAGGGAAAAGAAAGAAGAGGGAGCATGGACCTCTTTCCATTTACCTTCCTCATCACACCCGCGACGCAGTGATCAGTTGAGGGATTTACATATTTACACAATAGCTGCGTGAGTTTCTCCTTCTGCCCCACGACATGAGGTATGAGAAGGAAGAACTGGCTCCTCCCCTCCAGCCTCACCAAATTAGAAGAACAGTTCTACTCTGAAGATGTTTATCAGTCATTGGATGTATTTATAGAGAGAAATGGTAAAGCAGTAATGTGTGGAGAACTGAGTGGAGGAACAAGTTTGCATGAATGTGAGACTGAGAGTCTATATCAGAAATTTCACTATAAAAGAACATTCCCATTATACTGTAATAGTTTAAAAATATGAAACATTGCTAACTTTAGAGAATTTGAGTTCAGGATGAATCTGCAAGAGCTCTCCAAGTGAAGAAATGTGCAACTGAAACCTAAAATTTTCACTGTGTAAATATGCTCATGACGGTCTGGTCTGTATTTTCTCTGGTCAGTCACCCTTTTTCTTTCAACAGTTAAGGAATAGATGGGATGAAAGAGTGGTTATGGATAGAGTAATCAAGCAAACAAAGCAAACTTACTGAGCTGTGCAGAAAACAAAAATGCAGTGAACTTACTGATGTTTCTGCTCTTGTAGTTTTTCTCTCTTCAGGAACCACAATGTATCACCAACTTTTCATCACAGAATTTGACTTGTCTACAGTGTATACATATCAAACTCTAAACACAGTGTTTACACTTCTCATTTTACTAAAACATTTCATTTAAAATCTGTAGCTATGCTAGGGAGGAAATTCTAATAAAAATAATTTTAAAAGATTGTGGAACTTCTCAATTTAGATCTACAAATATATAATAGATAGATCCATTACTAGAAATTTAGATATATGATTTCATTATTATTTTCATGTCCTTTAACATTTTTCCCCCCCTAGTCACTTTTACATTACGAGGAAATGCCAATGGACAGCCTTGTGTATTCCCTTTCAAATACAAAGACAAGCAGTACAATCAGTGCACGGATGCTGGCAGGTCAGATGGGCTGCTCTGGTGTGCAACAACTGCAGATTTCGATGCTGATAATCTCTATGGATTTTGCCCACTAATAAGTAAGTCTTGCATTTTATTCATTAACTTGTCATGAAACGTTGTTAAGCAAACCATCTCTTGAGCTACCAGGTCTTCTATGAGCCACCAGCTGCACACCTGCCTGACTGACCTTGTTAGAGTAGCCCAAATGAAAATCACCTCATTGGACACTAGTCCCAATGGCTGAGAGCTCTCTCTGTAGTGAATGGAGAGCAAGAGGTGTGGCAGCAGCTCTCTGGCCACAGAGAGCAGGCACAGATTTTCCCAGGCATTTTCCCGGGGAAGGTTGGGAGCAGATCAAAGAAAAGAATGAGAAACAATTCTTATCTCCACTTACACCTGCTGTTGTACACATGTAGAATGTGTCATAGATATTTATTTACCAAAGAGTAATTTCTTAATTAAACACTAGATAGTGTTTCGATTAATTAACCAATTAAGTCAAAACTATATCGGACTAACTATAAAAGTTACTGAGTTTCTTAATAAAAATAATATAAAATAATATAAAANATAATTATAATAAAATATGCTATAATATAAAATAATAAAACAATTAATCAACCTTTTACAATCATAAAATCAATACTAATTATTCCCTAGCTGGGGGCCTGCGGCAACAAAGAGGTGCCATCAAAGAGTGGTTCAGCCCAGAAAGGTTCTGACTTAAATGCTGGAGGTGATTGTTTCTCTCTGTGAACCAGAGGGGTGAAGAGGCTTTTTTATGGGACTTAAGTGCATGGCATGAACAGCATGAATTTAGACATCTATCTTATTATTTAGACATCCACCTTCCTTTCAAAAAATTCCTATTTCTCTTCATTCCTTAGGCATTTCCTATAGGTCAATTCTCACTCAAACTGCTATTTTCTAGTTTTTTCCCTTTAATTTTCTACCTTGTTCTAGTTTCCTATTGCCAGCCTACACAAACATGCTGCTGTGAGAATTATCTTCCTCTCCCAGCTTTGATCTCTCTGCTGCACTGAACTTACGTTTGGATCCTTCCAGTTCAGGACACAAACATTGGTCTCACCAAAGCCCTTCCCAATAACACAGCAGTTTCACCAGGTTTTGTGAGTTGCTCTGCAAAGACAGCAGCTGAGCTGTAAATTGGTGTTACACAGACTTCTTTTGTTGTTTCTCAAGCTGTCAAAGGCCACTTTCTGTCATTTTTGGGAAAACTGCTTCTCTTGATGGTGAGCTAAGAGGGAGCTCCTACCCATAAAGCATGAAGGGCCTCCAGGCTCATAGTTTACCTACACACTTGCTTTTCTCCTCTGACTTTATCCTGGAATCTCTTCATTTCAATCAATAGATAGGTCTGGTTTACCTAGAATTGCATTTGCAGTATGACAAAATTCAAAAGTAAATATTGGGAACAAAAATCACTCCTTTCTAAAAATATAGAAATTTAAAATAATATTTTTAATTTTAAAAAAATATACATTTTCCTAATTTGATGCCTAGACTTATTCTTTTTTCTGATGCTTAACGTGCATCTTTAGGGATTTTGCATTATTACACACTTTATTTTCTTTTAGTTGGTATATGTGAATCCACTAGAACAGTGCTCTATGTCACTTCTTCCAGACGACACAGAAAGATTTTGGACAGAAGATGTTTCAACTGGCATTCACTATCAGATAAACTCAGAATCAGCTCTAACATGGCACCAAGCAAGGAAAAGCTGTCAGCAGCAAAATGCAGAACTACTAAGCATCACAGAGACTCAGGAGCAAGCATATGTAGGAGGTAAAACGATAGAGAACAAGAACTTAAAAAATGCTGTGATGAAGTGGGCTGCCCTGTCATCTGCCTCAGCGAAGAAAGAGGGCAGGGTCCAGGGGTGGCTGAGCAGCCACCAAAGGGACATGGTCTGAACTGCCCTTCTACTGCCTGGGGGTTTTTATGAAGCATTGATCACAAACCTCTTTGGGAGTGAAATGTCCCCATGCCAGCATTGTGCTCCCGATGGGAGCTCCTGCAGCTCCTGCAGTCAGTCCCAGGGGAAGGGTTTCCTCTGCTCACCTTTGTGCAAGGGCACTCAGACCTGACCAGGGCTATGGACTCGTCCTCTAATTTACCTTTTCCTGCTTTGTTTCAAGGACTATTAATATTTTCAGGAGAACATATGCTGATGGTTAGATTGGTCCTAATATGGATACATTTGCATACATAAAATCAAAATAACTCCACTGGATTTCAGGTACAGGTGTCACAGCATCTGTTTGGTTATAAATAGTGTAAAGGAGGCTTTGAAAGAACTCCCATAGAAAAAAAAGCTGGGAAAAAACTTATTGACAAACTGATGTTTCTTTTACTCCATTAAATCTGTTACAGAAGACTTTTAGCAAAATTCCCTTATGAATATAAGGGCTTTTTTACATGTCTTGTGTTCTAATAAAAGCAAGCGAGAAAAATAAGGTCTAATTTAAATAGTGAAATAAGATGTTGATTTGGCCTACTAAGATTTCTGGTAAATCAGTATAGATTCATTTACAAATTTTACTTTTTGTAATCAGTGCATCTCAGTAATGCAGAAAGTACTAGTTTGGGGCTGGTTTAAAATAAGAAATAGGAATTTCTTACTTTACACTTAATTTCTTTTAGATGACCTTACTATGAATAAGAATAGAGAGATACAACTGAGGGATTTTTTTTTCTAATTTAGAGCTAACTAAAGAATTTGGTTTTGCCTTCTGGATTGGATTGAATGCTTTGGATTTCAACAGTGGATGGCAATGGGCTGGGGGCAGCCCTTTCAGATATTTAAACTGGGCTCCAGGTAAGAGATGTATCTATTTTGTAATCTTTGAATAAATTCTGATAAGACACCAACTAATAAAAACTGTCCTACCTAAATTTATTTCAGGAAAGCCCATTCTGATTTACAATAGCAAAAGATCTAAATCCCTGTTTTAAAACTAACATTTTCAAATTACAAAGTTCATTGTGGATAACAGTTATAGCATATTATTCTATTCTCTTATCTAAACAGAGGGCTTGTTTATGAAAGCAGAATGTCATTTGGAGTGACAAATAACCCTACACATCAAAGATCAGAATTTTCCATAACATGTTCATGAGTGTGAATATAAGTCAAATCTTCCAAAGGTAGCAAAATATTTAGCAAATAATAGCTCTGTGTTCTTTGGAGAAATTCTAAACACTATGGAGAAGCCCAGGGAGCCAGCTTATAATTCCTCAACAGTTTATGCAAAATTGCACTGGGCCACTCCAGGAAGGGAAATGGGGTGGGTTTGTGGTGTTCCTCATACAGGGCGAGTTCTTCTCTTTGCTTTTTGGGATTTTTTGATTCTGTGTTTGCTTTGTGCCACGAGTATTCTAAGCTGTCTCCTGATTTGGAAAAGTTTCAAGATGTCAAAGGAAAAATTAAACTCTCCTCTAAGTTTTCAGGAGCTGTATCAGAAAATTTCCTTTGCTGCTTACAGAGGTTTGTACACACTGCAAAAGAAAAGAAAAAAGCTATTTCATTGGAAAGCAGAACTGGGAAACTCTTGAAATATAGGAAGGATAGTATAACTTAAAACTCAATATTTAAAAGTTTGGAAGTTTTTGACACAAGATAAATGTCCAGTTTAGGCAGTTCTTCCTGTAAGAACCAGAGTGTCAGGTAAACAATTAGACATTTCCCAGTACCATCCTGAGAAAAAAGTCAGTGGAAGGTCATTATTTCTCTCTCAGAGTATTTACTAAATATAGTATCATATAAACTTCAAGGAAGTTATCCTGTAGGGCAGGGCTTCTTCCTATTAGTGATTCAAGGAATCATAAAAAGCAGATGTTTCCACTGGTAATATGATGTTTCTGTTAATATTTTTATTGATTTCTTGCTGTGAGATTCTATTTTCTCTCTTACTTAAAGGAAGTCCTTTCCTGGTCCCTGGGAAAATCTGTGGACTGTTGAATCCCAAAAAGAATGCTAAATGGGAAAACCAAGCATGCAACCAGAGATTAGGCTACATTTGTAAAAAAGGATCCTTCAGTTCAAAGCCTGACATTATGCCCAAAGGTAGGTTAGTCAAATAAAAAGAAAGGTTTTTATGATTTCTAGAAAGAGAAACTTGTATGCAACATTATTTTTCAACTAAGATATTAGAAACCTTCAAAAAACCACAGCTATACATGACACACAGACTTTTATATGCTGCCTTTTTTCTCCCTTTGTGTATTAAACATTCACAGGAGAATATTATTATTTTGTTCCATCACTCTATCATTCATTCTTGCAAGACAGACTGTAGATGCTCCAGCATGGTAGCCAGAGCCAAAAGGAAAATTTGCATAAATATGGTAGAAATATTATTCTCATTTGCTCCAAATGAATACCTGCAGTTACTCGTATATCCATGAAAAAAGTCCTCCCCTGTCTGATGTCTGCAGTTTGCAGTGCTTTGGTTTCATATGAGCAGAGCAGGAGCAGCAACAGCACTGACACAGACCTTGTTGCATCTGTGGGCCACCCCAACGCACCAGCATGGCTGTGAACATGCCCCATGTGAGAGGGGTCCACTGGAGACTGCCACCTGGGAATGTTGTAAAATCTACTTTTAAAGAACAAGTTACACTAAACAAAGTAGACAAATAAATTCAGAGAATCTTTACTCCAGTATTAATATTAAAAAGAAACACAGGATTCTATTTTTAAAGTAAGACCAAGGTACGTTTTTAAGAATATAAGTTATAAAAATGCCACTGAGAGGATATGCAAAGGCCCCACTAATTTACAAGGTTTACTGACCTGCAGTTGTCAAAGAACTGCTTCATGCTTTTACATACCTGAAAAAAAATTTGTTTGTCAGAAACCATACAGCAGGCAGAGCCAATGTGAGTCACCACAGTCAGCACAAGACTGAGTGTCTCTGGTGGACAAAGAGAGGAGAGGCTGATGTCTGCTTTGTTCTCTCTATTCTCACAGATCATTATTTCAAATTGCATTTCTGAAAAAATGTGGGCATTTTTCAGTGGTTCTTTGTTTAAGGAGAACTCAATCTATTTACATCCTGTGCCTTAATATTTGCTTTTAATTTGAATGTATTTTGCATTGCCAACAATAGCTTGATGTTTATTCATATAGTTCCATTTTTGTAAAGAGTATCCAAAAGACCTCATTCTAGTGTCCTCTATTTTCCTCTTGTTCTGAAAAATTGTGTTCTAATTTTAGGGGAATTGAGGCCTGTTCAGTGCACAGATGGCTGGTGGCCATATGCAGGTCACTGCTACAGCATTCACCGGGACCCCAAAACATGGGAAGATGCTCTGTCTTCATGTAAAAAGCAAGATGGAGATTTGGCAAGCATCCACAACATTGCTGAGTACAGCTTTCTAGTGTCACAGCTTGGTTACAGTGAGTATATATGTAGGCCTGTGTTGCATTTGCTCCATCTGTGACATAAAAGCTGAACTTCATATTAAAGTTTAATGCTTTCTCTGAAATAGCAAAAGTGAAAGACTGAATCCAACTTACCATGCTCTTTCATGTCGTTGCTGTTGCATAAATACAGAACTATGTCTGTTTTTATCAAGGAATAAGCCACGTTGTAAAATATTATAAAAGAGGAGGAGAAAACAAAAAAAAAAGTATTCTTTCCAGAGATACATAAAGATCTCTAATGATTGCACTTTTAGCGTCTAAATTCTATGTACAAAGCTTTAGAACTGAGCTACAAACCTAGAAGATAAGCTTCTTGCTGAGATTCAAACCTCTGGCTGATGCTAACTTCTTGCTATATATCCCTCTAAGGAAACAATACATTTTCACTTCTGATATTCCTTGGATCTGTAGTAACCAGTCCTGACACTGCAGATGCTGGCCTTGGTGAACAAACCTGGTGGGCCAACACAAGTCCTCTAATGTCCTGCAGGTGTCTTTGTGTCTTGGACTCAGTATGATCTCCTGAGAGGTGGGACACCACAGCCATTCAATGTCTTCATGCTCAGGACAATTTTGCTGTTCTGAATCGTAGAAAGTTTGCAAAAATCTTCTGCCAGCTGTAAAGAGCCTTATGTTCATTAAAATCAGCATTTCTGAATGGAATCTGATGGTTTTTCCTCAACACATCTCTTATAGAGAGCTGAGAGGAAACAGCATTTTATAAAAGCACAAAGACAACCTCTTGTGTACCACATGTCAAATTTATCACTCCTGCTTGTTCTGCATGTGGAAGCATTCACTGCACGGTGGAGAGTAACCAAACCTATTTCTTGTCATGCTTCAGAGCCAACAGAAGAGCTGTGGCTGGGTCTGAACGACCTGAAGGCTCACTTCTACTTCGAGTGGAGTGACGGGACCCCTGTGACGTTCACCAAATGGCAGCGCCGGCACCCCACCTACACCAACGGTCTGGAGGACTGTGTCGCCATGAAGGGGCAGGTACAACATGCACTCATCCTACAGCAATGCAAATTGCTGGCTGCATCAACCCAAAATCACTTATGTGCTTATTCAGGTATCGTTCCTTCTATTACCTTGAAACAGTTTTGCTCCAAAATTTGGTATCTATCACAACACAAGTTCAGAGGTCAGGAGATATCAGAAGGAGAGGAACCTCCTTCTGTACCCCCTTCTGCAATTCCTTTTCTGGTGAAAATTCTGATTCAGAAATTTTCCATTGAATTCTTTCCCTTGGTTTCAGCAAAAAAAAAGTTTAAGCTCTGGGAGAGGAATAGGGATGAACTAGTTAATATCCTATGTGGTTACCAGAGGTGCTATTTGCATACCTCATATTCCAATCAGATAGACAATTTTGTCCCTCAGTGTCACATCACCAGGACATGGCATCTAGGCACAGAGACCTGACACTAGGACATGTTTCTTCAGCTGTCATCTACCTGCCAAAAACTAATGTAAAATTCTCTAGTATTTCTGACTGCTTGACTCACAAACTTTATTTTCTTGCAAGACATGATTGTTTGATGCATTTACCTGCATGTGCATGCACACACAAAAAGTGTCATGAATTTTGAAAGAAAAAAAATTAAAATACTGGTATGAAATGCATGCTGTTATTGAGAGAACTTTTATGTCATAGAATAATGTTAATGTTTGTCAGTATTAGGCACCAAAAGAATTGATCTTAAGTCAGATTTTATGGGGAGATGAGGGAAAAACTCTTCTTAAATAGGCTATATTTTTTTTAAAGCAATCAGTCACATTCAGATTCTTTGATGGGTAAAATAGTTAGATTTACTGCAACCCTAGCAGATGTGCATTAGTTCAGTTCAATTAATCTTTTTTCCAGCAATGTAGTAGTGAAATAATCTTGCTCCAAAAGCAGATCATATCAGCTGCAGATGAGATGGATCTTTACAAACCTTTTCATTTAAAAGTTATGATAAGAAGTAATGTTAAGACTTCAAAATGTTAATTTCCTTCTTTCACCTCAAAACAGCATTAAATGGATCTTAAACTAGTACTTACAGATGTGTCTACTTGTTTTAATAAATCTCCAGCTGGCTTTGTGAAGAAAGAGAAAAACCACTAGTTGTGCTTATGTGTGCCCTTTCTTGACATTTGTTCCTTCTCCCTGCTATTCTAGGATGGATACTGGGCAACTGACGTTTGTAGTAAGCAACTTGGCTACATCTGTAAAAAGAAGCTTTCATCACAATCCTCTGAAAAAGAGACAATCGAGGACCCAGGCTGCCAGAAAGTAAATGCTCTCTCATAAATAATAATCTTTGAAAAAGTGCACAGGAATCAAGTTACTAGTTCTTGCTTCTTTTGGTTACTGTCTTTGTATCTTATAGAAAATCTACTGTTGATGCAACCTGGTCTTTTCCTGCTAGCTGTTTACTAATAGATGCGCATTTTCCATTTCTGTTCTGAAAATTTTAAAGAAAGTTGAGATTCATGTATGTGTAAGTGAATACTGCCTTGCCCTCCATTGCCAGATGAGCCACCCTGTGATTCAGAAAAGCATTGTGTCTGTATTGGTCAGCAGAGATCTCTGTAAGAGTAGGAAGAAGTGGGGTTGTTTTACTGATCTTCCTCCTTTCTGTTCTCCCTGAAAACAAGCACTTCTGGATTCCTCTTGGCTCAGAAAATCTCCTCACTCCTTGTACTTGGGAGTGACAGGGACAGCTTTGGGGGGCTGTGCTTGTATGTGAATTCATATGTTTATTGCAATATTTCGGTATTTCATTATGTCTGATTGTGCAGCCCTGGAAAGCTGGAGCTGCAGGTCCCCCTGAATAAATCACGGGCTCCTTATAGACTCAGTTTGCATAATCTCAACCTTACAGAGCACTGGAAAGCTGCAGCAAATAGCAACCACAATTTTCTTTGAAAAGTCATGTATGCAAAAAAGAGATGGGAACTGAGATTTTAATGTCATCCCTTAAACAAAAAGGCATCCTGTAGGAGTGAACAGCATAAAAAAAGGCTTCTATTTACTAACAGATCAGCCCAGTCTCATCTTAGTTCTAAACTCAGCTGCAACAAATTGAGCATTTAATATTTATATACACAATATTTATACATACAAGAGCATAGAAATTCCTACATTGAAGTATATTTCCATTGCACATTAAAAATCTTATGTTTGTCACAGGGTTGGAAAAGATATGGTTTTTACTGTTACTTGGTGGGTTCTGCACTTTTGACATTCTCAGAAGCAAATAAGACGTGTGAACAGAGCAAAGCTTATCTAGCTACGGTGGAAAGCAGGTGGGAAAATAACTTCTTTAAAAATCAATGCTTTTAATGGAGAAACTTGCAAGAATTTTCCATTTTTTGAACCCATCAAAGTGTTTTATCAGCATTTTCAAAAAATATTATTGTAGCAAGGCATGCAAAGATAATCCATGCAGGAAAAATAAACCCAAACCAAACAACTCAATGTTGTAGGGCTATCTACTTAATCCATTACAGCAACTTTCAAATTTGGGGGCTTCTTGAGCTAAACAGTTTCCTTTTATTTTTCAATTCATAATTAAAGCAACTTCTGGCTTTGGTGGGGTTTTTGGCTTTCTTCTTGGTTGTTTGGTTGGGTTTTTTGGTTTGCTGGGATTTTGGAAAGTAGGTACTACAATTTTTATCTACTTACTGACAGGTGATCTCTCATTATGATAGGAAAGCTTTAATAAAAATATTTTCCTAAACTACCTTCTAAGTCAAATTCTGAACAAATGTAGGAAATCTTCCCCAGAACCTGCCCTCTCCCACAGCCAGAATGCATCATCTCTAATCTACCTACAACCCTGTCAGGCTTCAGAGGTTTCATGGCCCCTGACTGCCTTCAGAGGTGATGGGTAGCAAAGCTGACAGCTTGCTCCTGTCTTGGTGGTCTGTTTGAAGCACCTCAAACATTTCAAAAGACAGTGAAAAGATTAGAATACAACTAGAAGCCCATGGGAGCAGCAATTTGTGATGTTTAAGGTGCCTTCATCTGTACAGAGAAAGCTGCCCCCATGAAATTCTTTTGACTGTGATTTAAAGACTACCAGGGTTTTGCCCGGACTTCACTGAGGAGCTGCTGTTTTGGAGTCATGTTAAAACTCCTCTGTTTTTATCACTTAGGCTAATATTGCACACTAACAGGCTGTGAATGAACACTGTTTCCCACTGCAGAAATGAGCAAGTCTTTCTGATTAGTCTGACGGGGCTGAGGTCTGAAAAATATTTCTGGATTGGTCTCTCTGACACAGAAGAAAAAGGGAGTTTCAGGTGGACCAATGGAGAAACTGCTCATTTCACACACTGGAACACAGCCATGCCAGGTAAGCTCTGCATGGGCTCAACCCCTGCGGCAGGAGTGCAGCTGCAGCTGCACAGGTTTGTGCTTTCATTCCCCTAGTTAGAAATTAGAGTGGGCACTATGTTTTGTGGCCAACACCATCACTGTGTCACTGTGTCTGACACCAGTGCAACCAGCACTGTCACAGCTGAGCTACAGGTGTTGGTGTAAGTCAGCCTCCTGCCAAGGTGTGCAGATAGATTTTGATGGGTTACACTGAAGGCAATACTGTGTAGAAGTTAACAAGGTCCATGGTATAATTAGTTTTGCCATTTTTAACACCAGACCAGTTAACAACAACTCATCAGCTTTAGAAAAATTGTTCTGGACAGTTTTTTGACCCACAATGTGCATAGGTGAGAAGTGAGCAGTGAACATGCAGCTGTTTGGCACTTCAGCAATACAGTTTAGCAGCTACCTGTGAGCTCTTGCCTTCACATAGCCAGTTATGCCTTAAAAAAAACATGCTGTACTTGACATCACCCTTCTTGAAATTGAGTTATCGGGATACTGAGAACTCCAAAGTACTGGTCAGGTCATCTATTACATATGTAAATTTAATCAAGGGCCATTTTCCCTGTGATTTCCGCCAGGGTGGCAAGATAAGGAAGATTTGTTTTCTAAAGCTGCAAATCTCTGGTTTTGGTAAAGCTGTGTATGTGGGACTCATTGGCCCATATCTGGCCTCTAACATTTGATATTAAAAATAGTTTTATATCCAGGATATTTTTAATATTCATAATCTGCATCTTTCTTTTCATAATTTATAATGAATAAAAGCAAAGGTCTCGTTCCTTAGACAGCAATTAAAGCTTTGGTTTCACTAATTTCTTTTCCACATCACAAAGGGAAAGAGCAAGGCTGCGTTGTCATGGGAACTGGAATTGCAGCTGGATTATGGGATGTTGTTAGCTGTGAGAAGACATCAAATTATCTTTGCAAACAGCGGGCAGCCGGAGTGCCACCTCCTGCTCCTCCAGGACAGGTCCCCGTGGCCACGTGTGCCGAAGGCTGGGACAGAGCCTCCCGGGCAGACTCATGCCTCAAAGTAAGTGTGTGTCCACCTTCACTGGGAGCCTCAGCACGGGGCAGACCAGGGGACAGTGCCCTGGTCACCAAGATGCTGGGGCATTATTTGGGAATGATCTTCTCTTTGGTATTCAAGGCAAGAAAACATGGGGGAAAAATCCATCAAATGTAATGAAAGTCAACAATGGAAAATGATGAATACAGAGTGCTAGAAATATGCTTTCTTTTATCTAAATGCCAGGTGAGAACCTCACCTAATTTATTTGCTTCCAGGAGTCTGGAACTTCAGAAAAAAAAATAGTATTACATCTCAAGAGCTAGCAGTGTCATTTACATAAAACAATGTTTCTGAGAGAAGATGTGCCCCTCTGACAAAATTTTCTCACACAGTGTGTGATACTCATAGCAATACTATTGGATCTGGGTTTAGTTGGTGACTCTTTACAGCAAGTAAAACTGTTGAGCTTTCTCTTGATTTAGCTAAAAATGCCTTAAAAAGCTCTCCTTTTTGCAAAGGAAAAAAGGAAAGGCAATATAGATCAAGTAAATAAATATGCAGCATTGTTCTTCCACGTCTTTATATAAGTCTGCTCTCACTTTCTCTTCCTGAGACTCTGCCTGTTGGGAGACCAGAGTTGATTTTATTCCTGTATTTACAAGGGTTTGAGCTTCTATGTCACATGTAATTATGATCAAATTGGTTCTGCCATTTATCAAATTGTTAATCATCATTTCTATAAAATGTCAAGCACTTAGTCCTGTTAAACATATCCTTAGTCCAAGAATGTATGTTCCTCATGGCAGAAAGTGTATTTTGCATTTGTATGCTTGCACCTCAATACAAAAAGCTCTTCCTCAGCTGGTGTCCACACCTGGCCAAACAACATTCTGTATCCATTTTATCTTTTCCAGTCCATCTCACTGACTTACCCTTCCCCTTCCTTTACTCAAAAATCTGCTTTCTACTGCAAAAACCACAGTTGAGTTTTTCCATCTTTTTTTGAACCTTTCAGTGGACAAAGTTCCAATTAAGTTACAGATCAGTTTTTTCTCCTCTGTACATTCTGATACCTTTTGTTCTCCTCAGATGCCTATACTACTTTTGCCTTATTTTAAAATAGATGATGCTAAGAAAAAAATATTTACACTTCACATTTTTAATGTTTAATATTAGAGGCTTGGACAGATGTCATGTTGTCTCACTCAAGGACAAAGGCGTGCTAAAATGATGCTGATTTTAATTACACATATTTTATGAGCTTCAAAAATTTACTAATTTATTTTTACTTTTTGTTCTCAATAGTTTTTTGTGAGAGAAGGAAACCAAAAGAAGTCTTGGTTTGAAGCTGAAGAATTCTGTAGAGAAATAGGTGGAAATCTAGTCACAATCAATACAAGAGAAGATCAAATTTTATTATGGCAATTAGCCTCGTGAGTACTTGCATAAGGATTTTTTTTCATGTTCCTGCTATGTTAAATAAAAATTACTTAAAACATATCTGGAGCTGAACAAGTGAGTGAATAAAACCAACCAAATTTAAATTACATTGATACAAGATTTTCTTTTGGAAATAGCATCCTGTAACATTGCATTTAAAAAAAAAATCTTGAGTATTTCAAAGAGGCTTAATATTTTGGTAATTTTCATCACAGGTTTTAGCAAGGCCATTTTTCCAGATTTTATCAATTTCTTACATGTTAGTCCCTCTCCCTAAAGGGAGAAAATAAAATATTCAGCTCTAACTGGCATTTTGTAACTGTCTGCAATTCCTCTTTAACCAACTGATTCAAAAAATCCCTTGAGTTACTGTGTAATGTAAACCAAAATTCAAGGACTTAACGTGAAATTTTTCTGACTATAAACTGAAGAATCCTGAAATCAAAGAGTAATTAATTTTAATTAACCTTTGGTAGCATTGTAGATGCTATGTCTTGCTCATGACATATAAACTGCGACATTATTTTCCCCTCAAATTAGACCAATATTCTGATTGTATTCTACAATGTCAAGACGTGTCCATGACACACAATATAGAGCTTTTTAACCAAAATTGTTTCACATAGTGGAGAATTGAGGTTTACTTTCTGAAACAGATTTAAAACGTTGTTATTGAGAAGTTTTTGTGATCTTACCCTTCTTAAATTTAAATATATTTCAGTATTGTGATCACCTGAATGTGGTTTTATTTGTCTGTTAAGTCTCTTTGCTTTAGAGTATAAAATATTTGTGGAAGGAAATTTTTGTGTTATGCAATGACTGAAATAGTAATTTTATTTGGTCCATAGGCACAACAAGATAAATAGCATGAAATATTAACTAACCTACTTAGGAAGTGCTAAGAAGCAAATGAAAACCATTGAAAATCAATTCTCACTATTTTTATTAGTTAAATAAACATCTATTTATGCTTTACTTTTGCTAAATCCTCTGTCTTTGAACTCATACTACGACCAAGATCTGTGTTACATCCACAGGGATGGGAACCTGGGCTGGTTCTGGGCAGCATCACTTTAACATTTTTTAAATATGAGAAGTCTTAGTCCAACACAGAGCACTATCAACTCCCTGACAGAGTGCAGGGAGTGAGCTTGGCTTTGGGCCACAGCTCCCAGGTCAGGTGTGACAGAAAGCAGGATATTTCTGTGCTTTTCAGGATTTATATCCCGGCCTCTCTTTCTATGCCTTTATATCTATATTGTATGAATTATTTTAGGGACAAAGGACTGAACACTCAGGCTTTCTGGATTGGTTTGTTTCTCTTAAATCCTGATGAAGGATTTGCCTGGATTGATGGCTCCCCTGTGAGTATTTGCTGGATATTATTTGACATTCTGTCTTTTAGAAAATATATACTTTAGAATATATACTGAAGAGATGCAGTGCACTGTCTTAACACAGCATTGCCTGTGTTTCATCCCTGGTACCATCTTATATCCCAGCTTCAATAGTCTGTGCCCTTAGACCTTCACAGCCTCCCAAAATGTGCACTGCTGTATGGCAGTACAGGGAACTCCAGTTGCCAACTTTCACAAAACAAGATAAATGTGAATCCCTCTGTCCATCAGTTTTTCTTTTACCAAACACATGGTTTTCCATACCATGTAGTCTCTTCACCTTCTTCAGGGAGTGATGGGGAAAGTAACCTGACCAGCATGACCTTCACAGCCCTCTCAGGTCTGTTTGAACTCCTACTGATCCCATAAAAAAGGTACTTGAGATGATGAGATACTGAAATTGTGTCATGATGGCAATCTCAATTACTTCTATTCAGCTCGAATCACAGAGTAATTGATATGTATTTCCAACACAGGTAATTTATGAGAACTGGGAGGAAAATGAACCCAACAACTATCAAGAACTTGAGCATTGTGTTATGTTTAATAGATCACCCCGAATGCGCTGGAATGACTTGCGCTGTGAACATTTACTTAATTGGATTTGTGAAACAAAAAAAGGTATTATTACTTCCCCATTTAATTGGAGCAATAAACCCAAGCTTAAAAAGCAAATTTTATGAATTTAAACAAATTGAAAGGAAGAAAGACACTGGGAATTGTTCATTTTAAAACCAGTTGCAATGAAGGCAACACATAAAGCAGGTAGAAAGAATTGAAATATTTCTCTTGTCCTTGGGTGCAGGAAGTTAGAGTATCCCTATTACTTCATCTCTAGTTTTATCTCTTTCTAGCATGGGTTGAATAAATTTGTGAAGCAAAGGTACTTATCCCCTCTCCTTTTATATATTCCCTCTGTTTCTATCTGCTTCAGGCTTACCCAGGATAGCTGTAGATGCAGGATGCAAGAGTTCTCTTTACAAAAGTGAAAAAAGCTTTGCTTCCCACTGTGAAACAACTAATGGGAACCAAGAGAGGGATCAGAGTTGCTATAGGAACCAGAAACTCTGAAAATGCAATCTGATCAAAAGTGGAGGCTGGTGTAACCTTGACAGACTCCTGCATCCACCAGCTTTGCCTGGAAAGCAGAGCCCTGGTCCCAGAATTCCCCCACCTGGTGCCAGGCTCACAAAATGGACCTGACAGATGTTGGGGTGCCTCCCAGCAGGAGATGAAATGGGGTCTGCATGGGCTGAAGAGATCAAGTGACAGCTGACAATGAAAGAACTTGTTTTGCTTGCTCAGTCCTCCTTCTACTTCCCTGCTTACTTGTAAACTGAGTATTTGTATGCATCTCCATGGAGAAGGAGACTTTTAAAACCTTCTTGAAATGAAAAGAGAGTTGGATGCACACAGGGAACTACTAGGAGGCACAATAGGAAGGGGAAGGGATAAACAGTTACACAGAAACACTGAGTGTATCTAATATTTGATGACTCTGCCAACAAAACCCTTGACGGGTAAATAAGGCACCATGGTAACACTGAAAAATTGCTTAACCAAAAAGGAAGAATCACTGTTCCCTTTTGGTAAATTAGTCACACAAATGCACCATCCAAGCCCTGATTTCTGCCTACCAGCTCAAAACAGCACATCCTGTGCAGCCCTTTCTGGCACGCTGAGCACGTTGCTTTGTGTGGATGTGTCTCTCTGCTCTTGGTGAGATTACTTAGAAGGAGCTCAGAAACCACAACACAAAGACTTGGATCAGTTTATCTTGATCCTAGATGACCTTTCAAAAGCAAGAAAAAAAAATCAAGAAATTCATCTTGTAATTGTGAATCTAGATTATGTGATGATCAACATGAGAAGACATGCTCAGATATTAATTCCCTCACATGCACTTAAGTCACCTATTTAAAAAAGATATTCCAGCTTTCCGAAAACAATGAATGTTACAGTTATGTTAGGATTAAACAATAAAATCAAAATGACCTGAAGTATATAAATTAATAATGAAGATAAGGAAATAATTTTAGTTCTATTGTTCACTAAATACTTCAGAAGAAAGTGTTTAAATGATCCCAAAATAATTTTACTTGATTTTCCTTTTTTTGTTGTTGTTTATTTCTCATCAAACTATTTCTGTCATTTCTATAATACTGTGTTTATGTCCATCAAACCACAGTAGAAATGTGAGAATTAGTAGTCCAGAGGTACAAAATAACAGGTATTCATATGAAAGCAGAGCTTCCTTTGAGAGGCTAGAGCTGGCTTTGGGAATGCAGCTAATTTGCTTCCTCCTGGTTCAACCTGTAATCAGAAACTTGATATATATTGGCTCTCCAGGACTCTTAAAAACAGACTGTCCTAGTAAAAGCCAAGTCATAAGGAAAGGAATTCATTGACACACTGGAAGTTATACCCGACATTAGCAATAAACCAGCATTACATTTTCAGTACTTGTGGATAGTCTATTACCATCTAGGTAAGCTTTAGAATTTACTATATTAGATTATGTTGTTTGGCTCTAGTCCCAAGAATATAAAAAAAATTACCCAAGAATACAAAAAAAATTAATCATAGAGTATCAAGTGAAAATGCTAAAACAAATTATCATTTTCAAAGTACTTTTTGTTTAATCTATCAAAAAATTTACTGTGAAACATAGATTTTTTGACACAGTGCTTTTGGATATACATTACTGTAAAGTACGTATGTTTCACTAGCTAAATGTTTCTAAATCATACACTTACTTTAATATGGCAGAATGTGCTCTAAATTCTTGAAAATGCATTATCTGATTCATAGTTTGCTTGGTGGGTTTGGTTTTTCCCCCCTCTATTTTACAAAGCATGTGAAACTACTTAAAGCCAATCTCTCTGATTTTTTTTTTAATTTGGGATGTTGCTTATGAAAATCTTCTATTTTACAGGTACATTGATAAAGCCTGAAGCAAACTACAAACTTGGTAGGTTTTTTTCCTCTTTCACAAAGATTACTGTATAGTTTTCAGACTTTGTACAGACCAGATAGGAAAGCATTATATATGATTCTTTATCTTTCAGACTATCAGCTCACCAATGATGGATGGATTATATATGAAAATAAGCAGTACTATTTCAGCAAAGAACATGTCCATATGGAAGAAGCACGGAGAATTTGTCAGAAGAACTTTGCTGATCTTGTTGTCATTGAGAAAGAAAGCAAAAGACGATTTCTGTGGCAATATGTACGCAGAAAGCCTATTAATTATATATAGTTTGAAGCACAGCAGGTGATAAAATACAGGGAACATACTAAATATTTAGCAAGGCTGGAGTCCTGAGCTATTGCCCTACATTACTTATTTATAGAGCAGTAGATTTGTTCAGGACCTGTAAAATTATTATTGTTTTTAATAGAGAGAGGAAAATGCAAATATTAAAGAAGCATGCAAACATTAAAGGTGCAGCAAAGGATAGTTCAGGCCCAGGTTGCTTATCTTTTCTAATATATGTAGTGTTCAGCACAGTGATAAGTGTGACAGCTTTTTCTGTCCAGTGGGCTCCTCACTCCAGGATGTTCCACATATCTCTGTTGCCTGCTTGAAACCTGAGTCTGAACCTACCATATTCTTATGTGAGGCTCAAATTAAAAAAAAAAAAGGAAAAATAAATCACAGGCATGATTAATTGGCTTTCAGATTTTTACTTGACATTGAGGAGCAATTTAGTGCTTAACTACGAATTACTTCTATTTTAGATTTACACAAAACACAGAGGAAAATCATATTTCATCGGCTTAGTTGTCAGCTTTGATCAGAGATTCAGGTGAGTAAAGAAAAACTGGTAATGGACAACAAATGATGGTAATTTCATCTCAGGGACCATTTCTGTGTGCTTTCATCATACAAGTTAAAAACTGTTGTACAACTGACTTCTGGATAGTTTTAAGGAGATGTCTCAGATCCAAAGTATTACATTCTTCTATATTTAAGCAGAGAAATGCATTTTCCTTCCAAACTTGGAGCAAACCCAATAAAAATTCACGGCTAAGATGCAGCTCACTTAATGCCTTACACTGTGAGAACTGCAACCCTGCATAAGTAGTGAGGAAAAGCAGCTAATTTTAAGATGTTATTTTCCTGATCCACTCTTGACATCAACCTAAGGGTGAGATTTACCCTGACCAAATCTCCAATGGCTGCAGAGGAAGCCTGGGAAGTTTTGATAAAAAATATATGTAAGAGTTAAATCAAATTAATCCCAAGTGGTCCAAGTTATGTGAGATGGAAGCAAGAAGCATAAGTAGCATCTACTCCAACAGCTTTCTGAAATTTCTGGCAGGAAACTTTTTTTAACAATCCGTTTGTAGAAGCCTTTCAGGAGGACACCTTTCTGGGATGTGAAGGATGTCCATCCATGCCCTGAATGTGGTAGTACTAAACAGATGAGAGGCAGCAGTAGTGCTGTGGCTATGTCCTCTCCAGGATATGGAGAGCCTTTGCCCTCTGGTCACTGCTAATACCTTGCTTAGCCCTCTGCCCAAACAGCCCTTGTGAGTAACTGAGATGTCTGCTGGCAGCCACCGTCCTCTTGTTTCTTCCAGATGGCTGGATGACAGCCCAGTGAACTATGTTGCCTGGGCTCCAAATGAACCCAATTTTGCAAATAATGATGAAAACTGTGTGATAATGTCAGAAGATTTTGGTGAGTAAAATAGCAACAAGAAATATTTGGGTAAAATTTAGCATCAAAATCCAAAATATTTGGTACATACTTAAATTTGAGGCTACCCCACAAGAGAGGTAGTTCAATAATACTGACATCTCTTCATAACACGCTCAAGTTTGAAACTGTGTCATCACTTAGAAAAGAAACATTGCAGAGGAAGGAGGAGTGTATTTGGCTAAATGTGTTTCATTTGTGCTTTATGAGTGCCATCTGAGCCTGACTGCTGTAGTGGTTGTACAAGAGTTTCTCTGTATTCTGTAATCTCTAAATGATTATCTGTATTCCATTTCTTTACAGGTTTATGGAAAGACATAAGTTGTGCTGTGAAAAACGCCTTTATCTGTGAAAGGCACAATTCAACTTACTCAGGATTTGCCCCTACTGTGCTTCCACCTCTGGGAGGATGTCCTGAAACTTGGCTTTTGTTTAACAATAAGGTACAGCAATAAATCTCTGCCATATTTAGGATATTTGCTCTAGGTGAAGAAAACAACTCTCCCTTTTATCTCATGAAATAAATTCTCTCTCTTTAAACACCAATTTACTAAGAAGTATGCTAGTTAGCAGTGCAGTGCATTTTCAGGTTGGCAAATTTGTAACTAAATAGAAAAATAAAGGTGATTTGAATGCTTGAAATTATAATTTTTGTAAATGTCTGTGTGCCTTTAGCCATAGCTACTTTTCTAGTTTCTAGACACTTCTGCTTATTTTAGGCATACTGCATGGAAATCCTGATCCATTGTCCTTAACTGTAAATGTTTTTCTGAGTAACAAAGATGAAAAAATGAAAGGTCACACTTCTCATAAGTAATTGGCCATCACAGCAACTCATCTTAAGCTGAGTAACACAAACAGCAATAAATGTCAAATCAAATATTTGACAATATCAAGCATTGCTTTCTGCTAAGTTAAGCAAAAACCCTGGACATATGAACTTTTAAAAAAACCCAAAAAACAAACAACAGAGGAAAACCAAAAATCAATTCCACAATGCAATCAATAGGAAAAGTTTTTTTTGCATTCAAAGGGCATGAAGAGGGAGGAGCCATGTCTTCTGTCCCTCAGAAGATACACAACAAATATTTTACAATGGTATTCAGGGAAAACACCCATTCAGAAGGGCATTTATTCCTGACACTGTTCCACTTGTGTGAGTTCTCACATGAGCTGAGGTTTTAGCACTCCATCTGCGGTATATAATTGAAAAAATTGACCTGAGAAATTACTACCTGCTCCAAATTAGGTTCACAATCAGGAAATAGTTCCAGTCCCTCAAAAATTCTACTTTTCAGTAATTTAATTTCTCAAAAGCTTTTGGTGGTTGTCTGCTCTTTCCCAGCAGTGATCCCACATGACTGTAAGTGCTCTGCACATATCACAGGGATTGGCTGGGTCTCCTTGCTGGCTGACAGTATTTGTGTTCCCCCATCTGCAGCTCTTTGCATGCAGGGACTATCACAGAATTAATCCAAATCAATGTTCTTAATAGTCTTTGACACCTGAAAGTCTGTCTAATCCTTTACTCTCTCCACAGTGTTATAAAATATTTGGATCCAGAGAAGAAGAGAAACTAACTTGGCACTCAGCAAGAAGTGTTTGTAGAGAATTAGGGGGAAATCTGGCCTCTATACACAACAATCAAGTGCAAGGTATGACACCTGAGCCTCACTTGAGCCTTTCACCATCTGATGATGAGGCTGAACCTACCTCCAGACCTAAATAACCTGCAAAGGAGGACCTGGAGGCGTTTGATCCAGAGGGAGGACTGGAGTGAGATATTATGGCACTTCCCAAGTTTTAGCAAACACCATCTGTGGAAGGAATAGAATAATCTGTTCCCCATGGTCTTGGAAGATGCGATAAATTGTAATAGTTTATAGTCATGAAATGCTCACAGATATTCAAGTTAGACATTAAACAGACATCCATCAGAAATTACATATCTGAAGTTGATGTTACCTTGGGAAAGACAATCCTTTTGAAGATAATTCTGGCCCTGATTTCTATAATATTTCCAAGAAGCCTAAATAATTTTTATCAAAAAATGTTTTCCTTTTTTTCCTCTCATTTTTTCCCTGAAATCAAACTGCTTCACTTTGATTACCCATTGTAATTTTTTTCTTTTACCATTCACTCATAGCCTAATAATACTGAGGTTGGTATGTCCAATAGATTTAGAAGATGACTGTTTGTTGTTTTATTTGTAATTTGATTTACATGGAATTTGAAGAAAGGAAACGCCTCAGGTACTTTTTATTTTATTTTTTAAATCTATTTTCTATCAGCTTTCCTCACCTTCCACCTAAAGGATGTTGCCAGCGAAACATGGATTGGGCTGAATGACATTAACAGGGAGGATACATATCTTTGGACAGATGGAAGCATTTTTGACTATTCAAACTGGGCCCGAGGATTCCCATTCAGAGATAAATTCACAGTGGTTGACTGGAAGTATATTACAATAGAGGTAAACAGAAATAAATCAGAAAATGCATAACATAAATGACATACTGAATATTTGAGTAACCAGCCTGACTCCCGTCTCAGCTAAGATCTGATCTTTAATAGCTTAAAGAAGAAGACATTTCAAAGATCAAATTTTTAAAGCTTTAATCAGAAATTAAGAGGCCTGTTTATAATCTAGGCTTACTCTCATTCCTTTGTCAAAGTCTAGAAATGCAGTAATTACACTTTTTATAATTATTATATTAGTGAAAATATTCAGTGTTACTAGTTGTGATTTTTATTCTGGTTTATTGTTTTTCCTTGTATGATGCAAATCCAAATGAAACTCCATCAAATTCAGTACACATTACCATTAACTCCATAGTAAAAATAACTTCAATACATTCCAAGGAATTTTAATTAACTGACAAATGTTCTTGCAGCAATCTGCCAATGAAAGTACATTTGCTTAAGGTATATAATAGAATACATTTCATTTCCAACAAGCAATACATGAAAAGAGCCAGAAAATTAGAAAAGAAAGCTATTAAATTTTTCTCCTCACACCTATTTCTATTATTTTGCTGGAAATTTTGCATTTTATCAGCAACAATTCTATTTTTCATTTTTTCCCTAGACTGACTGTATTACAATGACAAAAAGGTCTGTAGATGATGCAGGATTATGGGAAAATACTGACTGCCAGCATAAGAAAAGTTATATTTGCCAGATGGACAGTGGTAAGTTTTATTTTTCACCTTTTTTTTGGTTGCAAAACATTTGCTGAACATTCTGACCATTACAACTCAGAGAAGATGACCTCACCTACCCTGCAGACATCCATACTTAAATCAGGTGCCTGGCACACAGACACTTTGAAGGCAGGATTCACCTTCTTAGTCATAAGAAAAATGCCCTAACCAGGTTCCTAGAAGGTCTCTGCCTTCAAAATGCCTGTTTTCTCCATTAACAGAAATGTGTAGCAATCTCTGCTTTACCCATCACAGATAGAGGTGGCTGAATGCAGTTATTTTGCAGATACAACACAAAAAGACAAATCCCTCAGTGACTTCCAGCTGGGGGTCAACCGAGGCCAATTAGATGGATTAGTTTGCTCATCAGTCTCTAGCAAAGCCTTCATATCACGAGAACAGCACACTCAGAACTTCTGAATACTCAGAAGGGCAAAAGTTCCAGTTTTCTTCATGGAGTCTTAGGGTGGGAGACACATCCGGAGCACAGCTACACTGCAGAGTCTGCAGGAATGAAAACAGGGAACTGCTGAGCAGCAAGTCAAAATAGAGGAAGAAGCCACAGCTGGGTCAGATGATTCACAGCTCTGTCCCATGCAAGTGCAGAAAGCTGCATGAGGATGGCACTAGCAAAAACAATTGCCAAGGCATCCTCAGCAATGACTGAACACAAAGTTTATGTCTTCTCTTCTGTCCCCATCACTGCCTCTAGGCCCTTGCCTTCTACTTTTGCATATAGAATTATAGGTACAAATACAGTTTTCTTTTTCACTTCATCCTACGAGGAAAAGATGTAGCAGCATGGTCACAAGATTTGCTTAGAAGGAAATGATTTTGAGACTGAAGTGGTGTGAAGATCCTGTCCTGTGCTCATGCTTGGGAAAAATTTCACCTGCACTGCAGCGGGGGGACATGGAGAGCTTTGGGGAGAGGATCATGGTGGAACCAGTATTGACATAATTTCATCTGGACAGTCTGTGTCTATAGATACACACAGCTCATGCTCTGCCTCTCTCTAATCCCTGAATGTGTTTTTACGCCGTAGTTTAAAATAATTTCAAATTGCCATTAAAATAAATCTCTTTGGTTTTATGTAAGAAATGCTGTTACTTGATGCTTGTGCTGCCATGCTATATTCATCTGTTATTCAAAAGCAATATTGCTATCCAGCAGCTAGTAATTTTTCACTGTTTTCTCTTCCTTTCAAATTTGTGCCTCTTTCCTACAGAGCCTGAACTGTTTCACCCCACAAGTGCTCCAGATTTCGATTTTGTCCATTATGGCAACAGCAGCTATTTAATCATTCCTTCTAAAATGAATTGGGAAGAAGCAAGGAAAGCATGCAAGGAGAAATCTTCAGAGCTTGCCAGCATTTTTGATTATTACAGTAATATATTCTTGCTGCTGCAGGCAGTGCAGTATGGAGCACCCTTATGGATTGGGCTCAACAGCAATGTGGTAAGACTAAAAAAATAATAGTTGGTAAAGTTAAATGCTGCTGCTATTAGCAGGAGAATTGTAGCATGAACAGATTTAGAAACCTAGGACTGGTGGACAGTCTCACATCTTTTGACTTCATCGATCTTAAATCATTAAACCCCATTTTAGGCAATGGAGAAGGATGAGAACCTTTGGCACTGCTGGACTCTCTTTACTAGTTCTGTGTGAATCTTGGAAACTTAGGTAAAAATACCTGGTAAACTTTCACATGGCCATTTTTAAGACAGGTGACCCCTATCCAAAGGGTCCAAGATGGTCAGTAGGCCTAGTGCCTCATGATCATTGGCAGCTGTAGCTTTTCCATTAAGTTTTAGTTCAGAAGGGCTCATCGGCCAAACCACACACCTTTGAACACTCTTTGTTATACTCGCTAGGTCCCAAAGGTTAAAATCAGTAAAAGCTATACTGTACCAGAAGTAGTGAATACTGAGATCCAGGTCTACCACTTTGTAAAGGAACACTCGAGTGATAATCAGCATTATTAGCTCTGTGACTGAGTGACAAATTGAGCTTCAGCTTCCCCACTGAATATGCAGTTGCTAAATGCACTTAATTATCTTGTTTCTATTTCATTGTTCTTTGATCTGACTAAACCATCTTGACAATAAAAATGAGCTTTTTCATCAGTAATAATCATCTTAACTATTCATTGTTTTTACTAATTGTGATCCACACTGATATATAAGATAGCAAAACATGTCTGAAATACAGTATCCCTAGGGACACTTGTAATAAATATTGTATAAAAATAGCATTTCCACTTATATGATGCAGCAACAGTCTGATAAAGCCCTCAGAAGGCTGAAAAAATTGTCTGAAAAAATGAACTTGTCGCTGAACAATACATATTTCCACTATTCTAACAGTGTTGTCCCCACCCCCACCAGAAAAAATGCTCACATAAGTGATGGGTAGTCACCAACCTTAAAATAAATCCTTTCACTTGCACAAGTGCAAAGGGCATCTCTACCCCAACCAAAATAATAGTGTTTAAGTCCACTTGATACCAAAGTTGGTTGGTTTTAGTCATAGCAATATGATTTAGAAAGCAGATAAAATTCCATTTTGATCAAGCTTGAATCACCAAACATTCCCCTGGTACTTATAAACAAGCCATCCTTGATCTTGCAGAGTCAAGCTTTGTGGTTCCTCCTGTTCCTCAGGCAGTGACCTTGCCCTGATGATGCCAAGCTCAGTATGACCTTGTGCACCTGGCATCTCTCTTGACACAGCTAGACACTGGAGTGAGATCACATCTTATCCCCCTCTTCTTAATGGCAGCAATATATTGTCTGTGTCTTTGTGCTTTTTCTTGTAATTCTTCTGATTCTTCCTGGAAAATAAAAAAGGGGAGGAAGAAAGACTAAACAAAGACTCAACAATGGCTGCTCAACATATTTCTTTTTTGCTTCTTTTAAAGTAATAATTTTCTCTGTTTCCTCATCATGACGGCTGCAGTTTACTTCTGAATGTTTCTCCTCAAAACTGCTGGAGCTTAGAGGCCTTGTTTAATAGCCAGCTCTGAGACCCATTTCCACCTGAGCTTTCCACAGGTTTTATGTTCTTACAGTCTTGCTGCTTTTCATGGAGATCTGACTCTTCTGGGATGCTGATTCCACCTTACAAGATTGTCTGACAAGGGACTGAGTCCTCAGGGAGCATTATTTAGCCTTCAAAACACTTCCATGGGCTGTTCCAGCATGGGTGCCATACTGCTGTGTCCTGTTTTTTATGTTGCTGAGTCCTGATTCAACCAGTATTTTAACAGTGCTAACACAGATACACAGACTGAGCTGCCTGTATCACTTTGAAAATGTGCTTCTGTATGACTGCATTCAGATGAAACAGCAGATGAGAGTTTAGAACAGTTATGTCCAATGTCTGTTTCAATTTTAGAATTACGGATATTATAGATGGACCAATAAAAGGAAAGTAAGTTTTTCTAAGTGGGAATATGGAGAACCAAAACAGAAAACAGCCTGTGTCTATCTAGCACTCTCTGGGAGGTGGAAAACAGCACATTGTAATGAGAAATATTTTCCTGTCTGCAAAAAATCTGAGGGTAAGCAATGGCAATAACTTTTGGTGTCATGGCAGACACCTTGCTTTATCTGCTTCGCCTGAATTACAAATTTCTAAGTATATATCAAAGAATAATAAGGTTGAGTATGTAATGTCAGCACCTTTATTTTGCATGACAATGTTTTATTTTGATGGAGTTGGCATTCACCAGCTAAGATCTTGCCATTTTACTGGACTGGAGTGATAGCTGCGGTGGGAGCAGGCAGACAGATCACCGAGGTTGTGGTAACATCAGGCATCTCACATTGAGTCTGGAGTGTAAAGTGTTTTGCTGACAGAGCTTTTATGGGAAAGTCTGTAATCAATGAATTCCACTGAGTATAAAATAAATTTCATTTCTTCAACATAAACACATCATTCCTACACTGGTTGTTACTTCATTGCTATTAGATTCCAAAAACTGGATATAGGAGAAAGAGTTGTATCTGATAAAAAAGGTTATTGGCCCCAAAAAAAGTTCATAATTCATAGGGTTTATATGGGTAGCACTGAGGAATACTTCACAGTAAAACTACAGGCAAACCTCAGGATGGGACTGGGTTTTTTGCTTTCTCATTTGTATTAGAATAACATCTGTTAGCTCTAGTGACACACACTTAATGGAAACTCAGAGTTTACTTGGGGATTTTTGAGTTTGTTTTTGTTTTGTTTTGTTTTTGTTTTGGGTTGGGTTGGGGATTTTGTGGGTTTTTTAATTGGTTGGTTGTTTTTTAATTTCTTTTCTGGGCCATGCTCTGAACTTCATAGCTGTTAGTTTCCAACTTTTGTTTTAAAACCACAAGTACTAAGTGACAATGTTGCCTTTTCTTTTCATAATGTCATTGCTTGTAGGAAAATGAGGGTTACTACATAAATTATCAATGAGCCTCAGATTAATCTATGCTTTGTCAGACATAGAGATGTTCAGAAATTTTATGTAAGGATTGTTATCTTGAGGAAAATATTAAATGGGAAATTTCTATTATATGATATTTCATTTTAAATAAAACTTATTTGAACTTTTTGAGAGTTTGGGAGTTTTCTAGGGGTATTTCTTCTGATTTTTAATGCTTCTTTTATTTATATAAATTTGTTGATTATAACAAAACAAACTAGAACCAAAATTGTTGAACACTCAAATATCCTTGAAACAGTCCAAGTTTGATTTAGTTATTAACACAGAAGAGCACAGATTCACACTGAGTCATCCTCTCACAGCTGACCAGTCCTGATCCTCATTGTCACTCTTGATTTAAACACTGATAATTCTAGGACTGTGTGCCAAAGAATACTTTAAACACTTTTAAGAAAAGATTTTAATGTTTCCTATATGAAGAACTGCAATCTTTACTGAATGAAAGCATTTATAATACCTCATTTCTTCTAGATGTACTTCCTTCTGATCCCCCCCAGGATATTGGACAATGTCCTGAATCTGATCACATATCTTGGATTCCTTTCCGAAGCCACTGCTATAACTTCAATGCCAATGAAATGAGCTGGGCTCAGTCTGTGACTCGGTGCATTCAGTCAGGTAATTATTATTTTTACCCAAATATAGAATTTCAATCTTGACATTAAAAAGAAGTCTTGAAAAAATCTGAAAAGTAATAATGCAAAATCTGCAAATATTAAAAATAAGGAATAAACGTCTCATTTATTTTTTACTGCTATGTGCTTTTCAGTTATGTTGATTTTAAGGTGATTTCCTTGCTCTATTTTTCCAGCTGTGCTTGTTACTTGTTATATTTCTTTATTTACAAAATCTCTCTTTTTAGTAAGATCTTAAATTTTATGTGATTTGAAAAAACCCACCTCTTTCTGGCCTTATCCATTCTTTTCCATATTTTCCCTACACAATAGGCAAAGTAAATACCATAATAACAATCACTCATTTTTAACACGGGCTGTGTGATCCAAAAGGGGTTGATCCAAAAGGGGTTGCATGTGCTGCCTGGTAGCCCTTGCTCTATCAGCAAGGCTCCCTGACTGACTGCAGAGCCCGGGGAGGGAAAATGCTTCCCTCCTTCTCCTTGGAGACATCTGTTCCTGGCCAAGACCGGGAGCAGTATCTTGGCACTCTTTCACCTTTGCTGCTGAGTCATCAGCTATCTCATCCATGTCTCAGGAGGCCAAGAAAGAGAAAATAAATGGATCCTTTGTTTCTTACCTTTTTAGATCCTCTTAGCCCTCTTACACTACCACCACTGCCACAAAAATTAATACATCGGTTTGAATTGCAGATTTGTTTGTTGCACAGTATTTCATGCCACATATTATTCTGTCAAACCATGAAGAGCAAATAAATAATCACTCATAATTCCTATGAACAATAACATCCAGTCACTTGAAAACATAGCGCACCTTGCCCGGTGTTTAAAAGTCATCATCTTCTCTGTGCTTTTGCGTCTTTCACTTCAGATGACATCTCTCACTCTTTGTGCTGTTCCCCTACAGCTGGACACTACCTTGTGGTCTCTATTTAAATTCTTCTTTACTCCTTGTCAGTGGGAGAGGTTTTTTTATTAACCTTAACCTGTCTCAAAAGCTGTAACTATGCTGGGGATATCTCCAATCATCTTCCATTGGTTTTTTTTATAGGTGGTATGTTGACTTCTGTAGAAGATCTGTATGAATCAAACTTTTTAATAGAACATGCAGATTTATATGCAAGCAAGACAAGTGGCTTCTGGATAGGAATATACAGAAATGTAAATGGTAACTATTTTAAGTTCTATAAATAATCATAAACAGACTTTATTAAATGGACAAAAATATTAATAAAATTAATAGATTTTAAGCAACCAATTGAAGTACAGTTGGAGTTCACACCTGAGTCCTCTCAGAGGTTGTCTCCTGTTCCTGGTCCTTGGCTGGGGAAGACTCATGTGGGACCTGTGAGAGTCCAGCCAGAGCCCACAGCATCAAGCTCCTCTCTGACTCGGTATGGAGAAAATTAGGCTGCTTGCTAAAGCATGCAGTAGAAAACATGCATCTGGAAGAAAACACTGTTATCAGACTACAAGCAGTAAGAGAAGGTTTTATTTTAGATTATTTTCAGCCCATTGAAACATCAACAATTTTTTAGAGTTTATAAAAAAAGTTTTAATTTTAACTAAATGTATGATTTAGCATTACAGTAAAAGCTGCTTGATTTTCATTGAGTGCTGATGAAATAATAATTGAGAATTTTTTTATAAAAATTCTGAATTTAACTTTTTTCAGTTTGAAATTTTAATATCCTAGGCAAACATATGGAGAAATATAAATTAAAACTGTGATATTATTATGATTGATAAATCTGCAAATCATAATTTGGGAAAGCAATTATATTGTTTTTGAGACAAGAATCACATGAGATAAAATGCATCAAAAAAGAACCCCAGATGGAATTTCTGAAGAAAGTAGTATTGCTTTATAGGCTGAAGAAAGTAATATTATGTCAATATTCACTAAGGTGAAGACCTTTCCTGTGGATCTATTAGTATTGATGCTAACATTTGCCACATCAGGGCAGCTGCTTTGGCAAGACAACAGTGCCTTAGACTTTGTCAACTGGGCTGAGGGGCAGCCCTCGGGGGACGAGCTGGCTTTCTGCGTGGAGCTGTCTGCGGCCACGGGCTGCTGGAGCGTCCTGCCCTGCTCTTCCCAAAAGGGCTTCATTTGTAAGAAACCAAAGAGTAAGTGACTTCTTTAATATTCACTCTTTCCTTTTATGGTTTTATTTCAGTAGTAATAGCACAATATGAGTGTTACAAAGGACTGACACAAATGTTTCAATGTTCAGACACAAATAATACAATTGTATTTTTTTTTTGTTTGCCCTGTTTATGATTTCTTGCTTCATAACCTCAGATTTTCGTACACTATATTTTCTTACATAAATATTTCCTGAAAAAACCCAAATTTCTTTATTTTTTTGTTCCCCTCCAACATAAACACATTTTTTTCTACTGACATTCCTATTTCCTTTCTATGGAACAAGAGAGGCATCAATAATTTGCTATTCTTCCTCTTGCTGTACTATGATACATGCTGTTCCAGCAAGAGATGGATGAAGCAATTCTATTTAAATAGGAGCGGAAGTGCAATCCAGAGAGCATATAGTGACCTTTGAAAAGAGTAGAAGTGTTTTGGTTAGCTTGTTTTTTTTTTTTTTTAATATTGTATTTCTGTATAACTGAGCACCATCTGCTTTAGTCAGGAAGTAGAAATATCAGAATATCGTGAGCCAAGCAAGCATGTGGTATTTTGGAGTTTAACCGTTAATTCTGCAAAAAAGTCCGATTTCCTGCCCTGTTTCACAACCCCAAAGTTCAGGATGTTTCTGAGGTTCAGTCCTTTCCCCCACCAAAGCAAACCTGCAGCTGGTGGGGGAAGCAGCAGTCACAGCATTGTTCAGGGCATGTTCTCAAAAGAAAAATTCTGCTTTTAGGACGACGGCTAGTTTTCTTTGCAGGCAACAGACACTACTGAATGATAGTTCTCTGCTACCAGACGTCAGAAAGCAGAAACTCACTATCACCACACACTTTATTTGATGGGTTTGACTGTGAGTGGCCCCGATGCGCAATTGCCAAAGTACAGAGAGTATTTATTCCCTGACACCGGGGTCTCCAGCAGAACGGCGTTTCAGCACAACCAGGTGTTTATTCCATTACAGCCAGCTCTGCGCCCTTTCAAGAGACAAATTTAACAGCTGCTTGTCCTTCGTGCTCGGAAACGCACCAGAGCCCAATGCATTGCCCTGGTTCTGCTGCAGCAGCCCGGCTCCTGGCGCATCCCACGCTCCCTGGGCTCCGCTGCCCACGGGGAGAGCCGTCCTGGCCGTGGCCATCACCCGGCGGCCCCCGGCAGCTCCCAGCCAGCCGGCCGGGAAAAGCCTCGCAGACGGCGCCCTCTGTGCACAGCCGGGAAAAGCTGCACAAGAAAGCTTGAGTTTATACGTGTGATTATAGATGCAAATAAATTATGGCAAATTAAGACCTGCTGGGTCTCAATTGTGTGTGATACAGGAAAGCTCAGCTGTCCTCAGAAGTAGATCAAGTTTTCCCAGTCTCCACAAGAAACAGACCCGGTGGAAAGGGCAAGGTTAATTAATCGGGGAGAAGAGTCCTCTTAAAACAGTCACGAACCACTACTACTTAGCTTAGAGATATTCTGGTTATTACAAAAGAAGCAAGAAGGGGGATTTAAACACTGCAGTTTCATTGAAGGGAATATGGGTTAAAAATCCTTCATGCCTTTTCAGCTCTTCTAATTTAGCAGATGTGTTTCCAGAAGTGATGATGATGTGCAGGTTACCAACCTCTGGCTAATATGAAAGTGTCAGGAAGAAAATGTGACCTTTTTAGATTTTGACTAAACATTTGTCTTTATCTTTGACAGCTATTCTTAAAGCAGCTGGAAACGTGGAAGGTAGGATTTTTTTTCCCTTCCAATTANATGTATAAATATGAGCTTAATTTACTTAATTGCTATTGGGTTCTTTCCCAGTCTAATTTATCAGTACCTGTAAGACCCTTAGGGAACCTCAAGATAATCAAATGCTTTGGTAAATTGATCACCCCCTCTCTGATCCTCCTTTTGTAAGATCCTCCTTTTGGTAATATCTATGAGAAAGACTGACACAGAGACATTATAATAGATTTTCCACGTGGTAATTAAGGAAGAAATGATAGTTTTCAATAGCCTTATATTTGTTTGTGGCTACAGTTCATTCATTTCTATTTACTTTTTATTTATTTACAGGTGCCAAAAAGGACAAAGTCAGTGGTCACCTGAATACGTGGATGCTACTTACTCTAATCCTCATAATTTTATTGGGGGTGGGCTTCATGATTTATTTCTTGTTCAAGATCAAAACTGGAAGTGGAACTGGAAGAGGGGTGAGGTGGAGCAGCAGGCAGCTGGAATACAGCCGTGCCCTAACTGCAGGGGACCCTGGAAGTGATGCTATCAACAGCAAAGAGAAAAATGAACACAGTGTTGTCTGATGGGATAACGGAGCCAAAATAAATGGTTAAGCTGAAAAAAAATATAGCTGAACTAAAGGAAACCTTAGTCTCTCTTAGGTGCATGTAGCTTTTACTATGAAGTAAAATTGGCAGTTATTCCTTCAGTAAAGATTAGGAACTATTGCTATATGCTTCTCAATAAATACTCTCAGGTATTTATTGACTTAGTACTGTACAAAATTAATTAAGCAAGCAAGGAAAATAACAGAACTAGTGGGAATTTAGATTTAAAAGTTATGGGTTACTTATTTAGGAATTTGTGACAGCATCACATACAGAGTCAAGACTAACACTGAGCACTCTTTGCAGAGCGTTCAGCCCTAATGCCTGCACTTTGAGAGTATCTCACCATACTGTTCTGAAGCCTCCACACTGTTACTTAAGTGATATTTGGAATTAGCAGAGATTTACATAAATTGTTTGTCCCCATTGCCGCCCTTGTCTTATACCCTTTGCACAAATATCTTCTTTGTGATAGTATTATAAATGAAATGCAAATACTTGTCCTTCATTCATGGCTTCAACTTGAATTTTACAAAACAAATAAATCTTTACATACAGTCTTATTCTATGACTTTGAATGTTTTTTATCAATTATGAACATGAGACTATATGAATAAGCAAACTATATATTACACAATAACATTTCAGTTATTTCAATTTGCTTAATTAGCATGTGGAGATGATACATGGTTTGTTGATCTAATGAATCTTCTTCCTTAAAAAAGAGGCTGACAGGAGGAGACACAGAAACATGAACAAGGCATATGACTAAAAAAGCCATAAATAAACTATAAAATAAAATAGTTGCCAAACAAATTTTGAAAGAATGCATTCTTGGTTTTATTCCACTTGATCACTCATTTTAGGATAGCTTTGCTTACTATCCTCCACCTCTCTGATAAATGGACTGATAACTGGGCACTGTGTCCATGATCAGGCCAGTAAAAGAGTGTGGCACAAAACAGTGCCTTGCTAGTGAAATGTTTTAGAGGTTTACTGAGATGTTTAAGTTTTCTAGCAATTCTCTATTGTCTATGATATTCTGAAGAGAAAAAGATCTCAAGGATCTCTGGGAATTACAAAGTTTTAGAAATTGCATAAGAACTGCTGAGGAGATGTTACATGACATTGGATTGACAATTTATAGATATGGCAATTAAACAAAACATATTGCAGGGGATTAGGAATAAAGGCCATTTTTTACTCAAACTACTTTTTATGATAGTCCTCTTGATCTTTCAACTTCTTTTCTTCCCATCATGTAAGTTACAAAGAATACACTTTTTATTTTTTATAAATACTGAACGAGATTCTGTGCTTTTTGATGGCTACTGATAAAGGCAAAGTAAATGAAAAGAATAAACAGATGAAAAATTCAATATAATATAATTATTTAAATGTTTTATATTTTATATTGATAACACAACTCCAAAGACTGTATTGTGTGAATGAGTTTCTTCTATCTTATTAAGTGATGCTTTGCTCTGGCAGAAAATATCCTAAGATTTGTCTTCATAATAAAGCCAAGAAAAATGAGAGAACATTTGAAGGACAATTTCAGCTGAATTTCTTTTCTCCATTTTTTTCCAAAATTACTAAGGGATTGTGCATCATAGCTGTAGTTCATTTCCACTTAATAAATGACTGAAGCTCACTTGTAAAATTTAAAACTATTCCTCTATTCTTGTCTCATTTATGCTTGGTACAAAGAAAGAATAAAATACTAAAATTCATTTGTACTCTGTGAATGAAATAATTTTGAAAGGCAGTGTTTTCCAAAATCACAGAAAGCTTTGTAAAGATTTGGCTAATTTGTATTGATTCTTCTAAGACAAATTCACATGAAATAGCAGCACACACTAGTTCTACTATCTGATACACCGATAGATAAAGGCAGGTGTATGCATTTTGTCAAGTCACCGAGCAAAATTAAATTGTCTTGTAGGGGTTAATTTTTCATACTGAAATAGTCAATATTGCTCACTGCAGGAAATTAAATCAATGTATCTTTTGCAGCAGTGAAGACCTTTCTGGCTAAGAAATTTGCATGTATTTTTCTCTGAGTTTCTCAGGTATATATGTCTGACATTTAAGATACATCCATTTAAAGTGCACTCCCTGCTTCTTTGTCTTTGAGGGTCAGAAAGTTACAATTCCAGTACAGAACCAAGAACGTTAAAAACAATTCAGTGGAATGATCTTGAACTGTTCAAACTTTGCCACTTGCATTGGAATGGATGGAAACTTCTCTTTCAGATGCAAAGTTTGAATTTTGTAATTATTTATAGATTTCAAAATACCACATGTGACAGGATATTTCCTTATTTAGAGCCCAGAGTTTTCTCTTTCAACTAAAAATCTCCAAAACCAAGAAGGAGCCAGCGCCAACTGATTCCTTAAGGACCTCTACTGCAGCAATTAATTTCATCTCATTTCCTTGTGAATAAGAAGACAGAATGAAAAACTTGACCTTTTCTACAGTTGTAGTTTTCCTCTCATTTGTTCATACTGCTTTTCAGACACTCGGTGAGTCTATTTTTTACTATCCCCTGCAAAAGTGGATGTGAAAGTGGGTATCTTTGTTGTCTTGCTGATTTCTCTGGATCTTTAAGATTTTCACATAGATTTACTACACTGCATTTCATATTTCTGCTAATGGGAGTGGTCCACAGAAGTTTTCACAAAACAGATACAGAGATGTTGATTTACTTTTAAAGAGAGGGGAATATCCAAAATGGGGTGAGGCTGGGAATCAAGTCCAAGTGGAAGTCAGGACTGAGTCATATATGTGAATAAAGATTGCCTTTTGAGTACAACTTATTTATTGGTTATGTTTGCTACTGTAAAATAGATGGACTTCACAGTGTGCTCCATAGTCTTTGTCTGTATGTGTGACTGGCTCACAAAAAAATGAAAAGGATAAAGTAATTAAATAGGGTGTTGCATGTGTATCTCCTAGCCTTAGCATGAGATTGTGTGGGATGAGGTGGAACTTGTGGATTGATGTAAGGTGTAGCAATGTGGATGAGAAGAAGCCAGTAAAAAAAAAAAATTAAATATTTGAGAGTCAAGAATAGCTGTGGAATAGCTACTACAGCAGTAAGAGTGAAGATGAGAGGGATACTTAAGGCTCTGAAGTTGGCGAAAGGCAGATCACAGCTCCCTTTTTAAGTAAGTATGGTGATATTTTTCAAAGATATGTTTACTTTATCCTCCAGTTCATTCGATTTGTGGAGTGGGCTACATATCACAGCTTCCAAAAGCAGACACTTTTCCATGTGAGCTATGACAGCACTACCCTGTGCAAAAAGGGGGTCTCCCACCTGCTTTGTGAGCTGGGAACCCGACCCAAAAGCAGAAACCTCACAGTTTCCAGCAAGAACTCCTATTATTAGATCCAAAAATTCTGTGAGGGACAATAACTGGTACTTATGGGACTACATTAAGCACTTATTTACTGAGCAGTAAGAAATTAAAGACTTTATAATACTTAAAACTTTTTGTCTAAATGGACAAGTAAAGAAGAAACTAAGTCTCAGCTTCAAATTTAGATTTGCAGAAGTGAACCTCCTATATTACTGAGCTAGTCAAAGTAATAAAAGGACCTTCTGGAAGAGCTCAAGAACTATTCTTTCTGTCATACCCTCCCAGAATTTCCCAGAGACTTTCTCCTCTGTTCACTACCCAACACTGGCTTGCCCTAACATCCTACACTTGTCCTAAAAATTTGCTTTAGTGTGTGGAGGGTAATCTCACTGCCTCTTGTGAGTTATTCTCTCAGATGGACATGGCAGTGATGCTGCATCTCTGTTTCCAGGTGTGAATTTGAGGCACAGAGAGCTGAAGGGCAAAACCTTGCCCTCCTGTTCTATAGGTCCTAGAATATTCCTTGTAGTCCAAATTTCAATCCCTCATGACCCAAAGCCAGTGAGAGCTGCATGCTACCTGACATTTTTAAGAGCATGCAGCTGTTTGCCCAGGAGGAGTTGCTTTGTGTGTTACAGCAGAGCAGCAGCTCTGGACAGCCCTTCCCAGCAGGGCTTACTAATCTCAATGGATTAGTACACCAGGCTGCCTGTAACCCTTTGGGAGTGTTAACTATCTTGTGTGGCACTCACAAAGCATGCAGGCTAAAACCTATAGTATCTATATGCTCTTCAGTGTTTGCTCTGGTGACAATGCTTGTGATGGATTGTGCAAATTATGTTGACTTATGATAGATGTGCTAAGGAAAGGATACTGGATCAAGGCAAGGTAAGAAGTCACCATTACAAGGTTTTTAATTCCAAAAAAATCCCCAAAACATAACAGAACATGTAAATTCCAGAAGGAGCAAGAGTCATAGAAGGCTTGCTCACTAACTCTGTCAAGCACAAATGCAACCCTGTGCAGATGTATGTCACAGGAGCTAGATCTATAATGCATGAAAGTGATGGCCAACTTCCAAATTTTCAGTAAAGGTCTCTTTTGGAATGCTTGAATGAAATACGCATTTCAGAAGAAGATAAAATTCCATTATTATGATCACATATTTGAAGCTGTCTTAATGTGGTTTATGTGTTCTTGTTCCCCTGTATTGTGTTCCCATGTATTTACTGAGTTGCACTTACTTTTCCTTCCCAGAATGAAATGTGTCTTGAAAATGCCATTTGATCCTTGTAAAAATTTGCAGCCTCCTGACATGAGTCAGATCAGCATAGAATAAACAGCACATATTTCTCCTCACAAGCTCCCCTTACCATGTGCTCACCCTAACCAGTTATTCTGAATGTTTTGTTTTACAGACAAGGAAGTATTCTTAATATTCAATGAGGATACTAAGTTCTGTTTAATTGCTCAGAGTTCTGAGGCAGTCACAACAGCCGCTTGCAAGAAAAACAGTGACTTACAAAAATTCAGGTGGGTCTCTGATCATCAGTTAATGAGTGTGGCGTTTGCACAATGCTTGGGAGTACCCAACAAGAGAAACCAGGCTAAAATTTCTCTGTACCCATGCAACAAGAAAAGTGAATTCCAGAAATGGGAATGCAGAAATGCAGCCTTGGCAATCCAAGGGGAAGATTTATTTCTCAGTGCTGGCAAAAAAGAAGAAAATATTGTGCTGAAAACAGGATCAGAGGCAATGGATAAATGGAAGATCTACGGAACCATGGATAATTTGTGCTCTCAAAGATATGAAGGTAAAGCTTAAAGGTTATGGTTTATTGAATCTACTTGTTTGCCATCAGAGATAAGGTCCTTTGATTTCTGCCCTCCTTAGCCTAACACCAGCTTTTCCCCCTGAGGCAATGGTGGACTAGAGAACGATTAGTTCACATATTCAGGCCTGTATCACTCCATCCTAGAGAAAAACAGCTGCTTAGGTTCAGACAGAATGCAGTATGTGAGAAAAATGTGCATATTTTTTGTTCTTTATTTTTAAAGCAGATGTGGATGTAGGTATTTTTTAATTGTTAGTGCTAATCACTCTTCCCAGTAGTGCCTAGCAATAACACAATGGGCAGAAACCAAAGCACGCAAAGTTCTGCTGGAATAAGAGGAAGAACTTCTTTTAGCAAACACTGGAACAGAATGTCCAGAGATGTTGTGGAGTCTCCCTCACTGGAGATATTCAACAGCCATCTGCACACCATCCTGGGCTGTGTGCTCTGGGATGGCCCTGCTTGAGCTGGGAGGCTGGACCAGATAACATTCTGTGATCCCTTCCAACCTGAACCATTCTGTGATTCTGTGACTTTGTAATCAAAGCACTTTATTTAACTGCATACTATTACTACTGAGATTGTATTAGTATCACTGGATGAAAGGGAAAAAAATCTTTTAAGTTTAATACATCAATATTAAATGTAAGGAAATAATTCCATGCATAATACCTTCAGTTGCTCTAGGAGATTTCAGACACCAAAAAATCCCACAATACTGAACGACATGAAGTGAAAGTTAAGACACATGATAAAAAGATAGCACTATTTTTAGAAAATTATATTTAAATATATGAGATAAAAATCACTGCAGCTTTTTCACAGTTGTTTACAGCATGAAACTTCTCAATCTCTAGCTGGTAGAGCTGATGATGTACCCCAGAAGCAAAGGGTAAATTGCGAGCTCTACCAAGAACTTCCGTGGAAGACATTGCTGGTGACAGCAGCTCCCCAATTACACTGGTGTAACACTTGTCATGCTTTCTCCATGTAGTCTTATGGAGAGTACAGACACATATATTCACAAAGCTACAGTAAAACATCTCTTTTGCCCCCTCAGACCTGTTTACACTGTTAGGAAACTCCAATGGAGCTCCGTGTGCTTTCCCCTTCTTGTTGAGTGGAAGATGGTACGCTGAGTGCACAGCTGCTGGCAGGTCAGATGGCTTGTTCTGGTGTGCAACAACACCCAACTTCGATGAGGACCATTTGTATGGGTTCTGTCCAGCTGCCAGTAAGTCCCACACACTGACACAGACCCTATAACACAACGCTGCTAAGTAAATATATCAATATTGGAATGCTGTTAATAATGACGAAGAGAAAAACCTTGCAGTGGCCTAAATTCTACTCAAAAATGTCTCTTTCATGCAATAACATTCCTGACGGAAGTAACAAATCTACTTACTAATAACCTACAATCAGGCTGAAAGTTGTCTGGATGTGTCCATCAGTAGTTAAGACTGAGGAAAAAAGAGTGTGCTTTAAATATGAATCTCTTCAGCATAGAATCACCTAAAAATTGAGATGCTATTCACAGTCTAATACTCACTGATATTTGCAATAACAGCAATCTAACCTTTTCTACCCAAGCAAAGCCCTGTTCTGTATAACAAGATTGGTCTACAGTTCATGGGAGGATGTAGTTTGTTTTTTGACAGATATAAAATTAAAAGATTGGCTCAAAGGTCTTACTGAAATGTTAGCGTCATCAGCATTTCCCTTTTAGTGTTTCAGAATATATTACAAAACAATGCTATCTTAACAGATAAAAGTATGGTGATGGGAGTGCAGGATAAAGAACACCAAAATACATGTTCATGAAGACATTAAAAATGTTGCCTCTAACCTAAGTTTTCAGTTCAATACCACAGAACCAGAATCATAGTTTGTCATTTTGATAGGAGCATTGCACTGGTAAACCAAGTTCAACTCATTCTCAACCACCACCAACCACCATCATTCTCACTGAGCTGGTGAAAATTATTCTCTGGTGCAATATTGCAAGCAGTAGCTTCAAAAATCCCATGACATCCTCATCATATAAACTAGAAAATATGAAGTATTTGGCATTATAAAATTGTTGGGACATTATCACTAATACTTGAGTCTACAGTTAAAAAAGAATGTTAAAAATCTCTGAATCAGCAATAAAGAAACACAATAAGAAATAGAAAACATTTCCTCTAACAAACCATTCAAGAAATTTAATGGTTTTTTCTCAACAAAAGGGAAATTTAGGGCAAGTTGTAATCACAGCTTATTTTAGTACTTGCCCAGGGAACAGTTTTGCTAACAGTGAGCTCTCAGAAGACAATTTCAACATTCTGGTTATCTAAAACACATGCAGACCACAAGTGCAACCTCAATTCCCTCAGCTGCTCCTGACAGGGCCCTTCACCAGCTCTCTTGCCCTCCTCTGAATGTGCTCCAGCACCTCAAGGTCTTTATTGTAGTCAGGCTCAAGACTGAGCTGAGTATTTGAGGTATGGCCTTACCAGTGCAGAGTCAGAGGGACAATCACTGCCCTGTCCCTGCTGGCCACACTGATTGCTGATCCAGGCCAAGATGCTGCTGGCCTTCTTGGCCACCTGGGCACTCTCTGGCTCACATTTGGCTGGTTATCAACCAGCACCCCCAAGTCCATTTCCACTGGACAGCTTTCCAGCTGCTCTTCCCCAAGCCTATAGCATTGTAAATGTGATTAGTCAGGGCACAATTTCACAATAAAGGTTTCATTACTGCAAATGTTTGTATTTCAGTTGTGCTCCAGCCAAGAATAAACGTGGGCATAGCCTATGAGCTTCTGAACAGGTTCTCAGGGTAGACAATGACCAAGACACAGTTTTGATTTATTGGCCTCTTTACAATATTCTTTTTCTCTTGGAGATTATAAAATTTGAAGGGGAAAGTGCAAATAAAGGATGAAAGGCTTATCACTGATGTCAATGACACAGCCTCTTTTCTTAACAAAGATCAAGATAACTTGTGGGTCTGAGCCTTAATTGCTCCAAAATGTCAAGCTTGCAGTTAAATTTTGCCGTAACACTTTGTGTAAAATGTTTATTACAAACTCAGGCACTAAATCACTTTTCTCTCACACAGACATTGACAGATTTTGGAGTACAGATCCTTTGACAGGAACCTACTACCAGATAAACCACCAGTCAGCTCTCACATGGCACCAAGCACGGAAGAGCTGTCAGCAGCAGAATGCAGAATTATTAAGTGTCACGGAGATACATGAGCAAATATATCTAAGAGGTGAACTAATAAGCAAGATTCAGTAAAAACTCTCCCAAAAAGTTTTTTTTGACTGATTACAAATGTTTCAATGCTTTAATCAAATTACAGTGAATAGCTGATGTAAGAAAATGGTATCTATACTAATCAGAAATAACAAAATTACAGTACATTAAGCTTTTTATCAGTGGAACTTCAGTAAATTGTGGAATTACTATTTGAAATTAATATTATTATTATGATTTTATTTTAAAAATCTAAGGATTTCCAGCTAATTAGGCAAAAGTTAGCTCAAGCTCAGAAAACACCAGAAAGATTCCAGAAAGGGGAATTAAAAGAAGAAACATTTCAGGAGACAGCCATTACATGGCAATTACATGATATGACACGTTCTATGATTATATTTTGTGTTAATAAATCAGTATTCTTCATGTATATCTAATGAAATGGTTGTTTTGAAATATGATACAAATTTTATACCGACTATAGATTTATGCACACTGTAGAATAAAGGTCCTATATCTATTGCACCACAAGCAAGAAAACTTATAACAATATTAATAATAGAAATTCAGTAACTCTCCCAAAAAGTCTTTATATAGTTATATAGAGCTTTATAGAGTTTATATATAACTGTAGAATAGCATTAAGTTCAGATAAACTAATATGTAAAATAACTTTTTCAATTCTCTACCCTTTATCTACAGAAAAAAACCTCTGAGTTTATTACCAGTAAACATGAATTCTGTACTGAACTTACAAACCACTAGTCAGACTTTTACTCTCTTTTTCTTAACTTTGGAAATGCTAAGTTTTCCTAGCAAATCTCATTAGAATTAAATTCTCTTGGTTATCTAGATTTGATTGACAGCAAGAGATCCTCTCTCTGGATTGGGCTTAATAGTCTGAATCTCCACAGTGGCTGGCAGTGGAGTGGTGGCTTCCCCTTCAGATACTTTAACTGGGCACCAGGTAGTAATCTTTTTAAACAATTTTTGGAATTATAACCTGAGAATTATGCTTTTCTTCACTAGATATAACTCACTGAATTTCAAGTCAAAGACCTAAATAACCTCATCTCCTATCAGAGGCAGATAAAGTAAAATGCAGTAGTTGAGCTGTATCATACTGGGAATGCCTTCAAGTCATATATATCCTCTGTGTCTCTACATCTTTCACAGGTGTGAGCTCACTGCTCACACCGTTCAGCTGTCAGTGAGCAGTGCTCTTGCAAAGCCTTCGTCTCCACTTCTTATGCTTTTTACTCTTCTCCTCTCATTCAAGAGTTCATGGCACTGACAGTTTCTCTTGGAAAGTCAATTATTGCCATGGCAACAGCTAGTTGCAGGAAATTCTGAATAAATGCAGGCATAGTCCAACTTTATGTCTTCCCAAGACTCAGAGGTGCCACCTGCTTTTACCTGGCACAGAAGATGAAGGGAAAGCCCAGAGCTGCTGAATCTGGTGGAAAATTTTCTATCTTCTGTTGAGCTGGTCAAATTCCTCGAGCTTTGCAGGGCCAAGAGGTTGGCTCTCAGGTCACTCAGCCCACAGCCCCAAGGCTCCTGTATCCCCACGCAATGGCTGTGGTCATGAGTTAATCTACACACTTACAGTTCACTGCAGAATTAAGTTGTAACTTTTGTGGGGAGGGGGGAAAAAAAGTAATTCATCACACTGTGGGCCTCTCTGAGAAGAAAACACTGACCACTCCCCAGGGATAGTGTTCCTCTGGAAAAACCCTGGGGTGTTGGTGGAAGAGTCAGGCAGATGAGAGACAGCAATTGTGAGGGAATGTCAGGAGGTTCTGCTTGCAGCAAGGAGCAAATCTGCATTCAAATTCCAAAGGGGCATGCAGAAAGGACCACTATTCTGTAATCAAATGTGTGAATTATGCAATAAGCATCAAAAGGAATATTTTCATGGGTACTTCTAAATTACATTTCCTTATCTCTGGTAGAAAAATAATTGTAGGAATGAAATCATGAGCCCATAATTGACACATGAAAAGGTTATCAGTAAATTGCTCCTTTAGCTGCTGACATTAACCCTGTGCTACATAAAAATAATTTGGGTTTTTATCCCATGAAGGAAGCCCTGAACCTGAATCTGAAAAACTCTGTGCAGTACTAAACCCCAGAAGAGATGCTAAATGGGAAAACCAGCCATGTGAGCTGAAACTTGGCTATATCTGTAAAAAGGAAAAGTCTACAAAGGATCCTTTAATTCTTCCATCGGGTATGTCAAGCAAATAAAAAACCTTTTGATAAAGGCATAATTTGTGTCACTAATGTTAAATGTAATGGCTATTTAAAATAAAAACAAAAAGCAAGCATTGAAATTTGTTTTTCTGCTATGATGACAGGTACAGAACAAAGCATATTATTATTTCTTTAGCAAAATATATTTAAATACTGAAAATGTTCCTGGAGCCCACTAACCACACAAGCATTTTTTACTTTATGTTATTATTCACAATTCCAGAGGCACTGGGTTAAGCCATAAAGCTTCATGAAAGTACCATGGTCTGCATGGACACGAAAATAAACTAAGAGATGCTTCACCCTTGCTGCAGACCATTCTAATGAAAACACTGAGATTTGTCACAGAAGGCTTGGGAAAATGGCATCAGTAGGCTCAGAGCAAATTCTTGATGACAAAAAGACGGCAATCTTTTTAGATTTCTATAAATATTGCTAAAATTTTGATCTAGAAAGATGGCAGAAAACAGCTTCCTTTGGACCACTTTTCTACTATACTTCTCTCGGGTTTATTTAGTGAGGGTTGGCATGGAAACCCATGTGTGCAGAGAATTACTTGTGCTGCAGTAATAATGCTTTTCCTTTATGAAATATAAAAAACGTAATTGGATGGGGTATATTGTGTGGAAATGCTGCAAATGAAATTCCAAATATTCCTCTGGCCAGTGAATACTTCACACTAGTGAAGCCCAGTAACCACTGGCTCCAGTCTTTTCCTCTTTTGTTTCGATGCAGTTTACTTTCTGTAAAAGTACCATGAGCAACAACATACAGACTAAAATACATGTGTGAGGAATGAAGTACCGCCTATTTGTTACCACCTCCTTTCCATTCTAATTCGTTAATTAGCTAAATTTTAAATGTAATTGCAGTTATTCTAGACTTCAGTTTGCACCATTTCAAAACTTGAAATATCTATTGATTTTGAGGGGATGTAGAGTCTATTAAATGCCCAGAAGAATGGCTGCCCTATGGAGGTCACTGTTTCATGGTTCATAGAGACCCCAAAGAATGGAGAGAAGCCCTAATTTCCTGCAATGAAAGCAATGGTGACCTGGCCAGTATCCACAGCCCTGAGGAGCACGGTTTCATATTGTCTCAGCTTGGTTACAGTGAGTATTTCTACAGGGCAGTGTTTGGTACAAATAGAGAACTGTACTACTAGAAATATTACAGGATTTAAATAAAATAATTCTTTTTTACTTTTTATGAATATTTATAGGGAAGGCCACAGATGTATAGGTTAGAAAATCTGAAAGCCAAAAACCCACAAGAGAAGTCATTATGGTCTTTTCATTTTAATTTTCATTTTCATTCTTTTCATTTTGATTTTCATTTGTTTTTCACTGCATGAAATCCTTGAAGGAAATAACAGCTCTAGTTTCTTGCAACATTTGAATGGATTATCTGCATCAGACACCTTGTAGCTGTAGATACAGTAATGTACTTTACTGATAAAGCTGACGAATCTAATTTGCTGCTGGTATCTCATTTTTAACTTCTTGAAAGAAGAATGAGAATTACATTTTAAAATAAACTCATCTGTCTTTTAATACAGATGAATTTGCATTGCAACATTGCAATTTCAGCTCATCTCCATAAAATCTTGCTCCTCTGGATTGTTTCAACTCAGGTAATAACACAAATGAATCCCTGTCCTTAGGAGCTGTGGATGAGCTGTGGATTGGCCTGAACGACCTCAAAATTCAAATGTACTTTGAGTGGAGTGATGGAACTCCTGTGACATATACCAAGTGGTTGCCTGGAGAACCAACCCATGAAGTCATAGGCCAAGAAGATTGTGTCATTATGGCAGGAAAGGTGAATCATTCCACATGAATAATACAGTACAGCACTGCACTGTTTGACTTTTGATTATATTTCTAGGGAGATTTTTAATGCAACTTAGCATAGTGGCTAAGTTGCATAGAATCAAAGAATGTTATCTTTATTCACTCAGACATACGGTTGTTCTACATTAAATTTAAATGAAATTCCATATAAATAGTAAATGTTCATATCCGATTGTGAGTGTACATTTTATGTCAAGTAAACCTTCACAGCCTGGCCGTGCCACTTAGCTTAACATAACGTCACCTCCAAGCTCAAATACCTGGAATCCACTAAAAAGTACAGATATTCACATTGAAACAGTACTTTGAAAAGAATGATAATGTTTCTAAAGTAAAAAGGTTCTGCCTCACTGTTTTTCACCTCTTCCCAAACTGCAACTAGGATGGATACTGGGCAGACAGTGCCTGTGACAGGAAGTTAGGCTACATCTGCAGAACCGACCCATTACAAGGAGTTTCTGGAACAGCAAAGACTGATCCTGCCTGCCTGAAGGTAAGAAGAAAGCATAACCAAAGATCTACTTAGCAAAATTTCACAAGCTCCTGTTGACATTGAAATGATCTTTTTTTTTTTTTTTCTTCCCTAAAAGTGTTTTTCCAGAACAAATTCAGGGTGATAATTTCCACCACATTCCCATATAAGGAATAATAATAAGTCAGGCTTATTACCCCTCAGAACTTTCTGTGAAAGGGGCTAAAGCCAATTCTGTGGTTGTCTGCATATTTGTTATATTATTCTGCAACCATCTGTGGTTACTGAACATGTAGTAGGGACTGGTAACAATTCTGGACTATGCAGCATGATGCAAGATGATGACAAATCTCACTACTGAAGCCAAATCAAAACAATAAAATCCTTTTTATAAGTGAATTTGTTTTGAGCAAGTTATTGTATCCTACCACATTTTTCCCTTCTTTTCCCTCTTTATACTTTCCTATTTACTCCTATTCTATATTTAGTAACCTTACCCACAAGCCCATATGGGGAACAGAGTTGAGGCTCATTGTGCTCAATGGAGTTAAGCAGCAGCCAAATACTGAACACAGAGTTTATTTACCTTTCTTGGGTGCAGCAGGCAAATCTTGAGACGGCATAAAAGGGAAAAGTGACTTGGAATTCAGCTGTAATTTTAAGGATTTTGCTCTTCAGTGGTTTCTAAGTTACATCTTCAGTGAGACTTTTTAGGTGATCAGATGTATTAAATCTATTAATTAGTCTATTTACTGTTCCTTTAGCCTCGAAAACATAGGAAACTTGAGTCAGCATCTCTACTATAATACAGACTACTCTTTTTTTTTGTTTCATCTCCTTGTCCCTCTGACTTTTTTACCAGTAAAAATTTCTCTATTATTGTCAAAAAAGTGACTCATAGGCATTAAATATTTTCTTTCTTCACTGAATGTTTGCTAATTTCCATTGGTACACTGGAATACAAATTTATACATAATCATGTTAAGTTACATTAAAAATATGTTGGTTTATGTGTATTCATTGAAATTCAAGTACTAGAACATATGTTTTTAATTGCAAGTTTATTTCATGTGTTCTTGACAGGGTTGGGAAAGATATGGTTTTTACTGCTACCTGGTTGGACATACCTCTGTAACATTTTCAGAAGCAAAGAAAACCTGTGAAAGGAGCAGTAGTTATTTAACAAGTATAGGAGACAGGTATGAAAGGAGTTTTAAAATTGTATATCTGATGCAATAATATGGGAATTTTAAAAAATAGTTGAGAACTTTTTGAAAAAAAAACCAACAAAAAAATCCCAGAATATCCTTTTTCTGAAGAAAAAAAGAGAAACATAGTATGGCTTTTCTTACTAAAAATAATTTACACATCAATGTTTTCTAGTACTTTACTTTGAAAGAGCTGACAACAGCAACTTTGGCTCTGTAAGGAATAGTTTTTCAGTATAGCACAACTTCACCCCCTATTGCAGCTGGGACCCAGTTAAACAATATATTCCCCATAAGAGGAAATTTAATGGAGAATCTATTCATTCTAGCTGTGTGAAGTTTGGATGCTGAGGAGCGGAAGACGGAAGGAAAGCTAGGCTTAATCCCATCTGACTCCTGTCATTTCAGATATGAGCAAGCCTACCTGACCAGCCTCATTGGTCTGAGCTCTGAGAAGTATTTTTGGATTGGTCTCTCAGACATGGAAGAGCAAGGGATTTTCAAGTGGGTGACTGGTGAAGGTGTTCTGTACACAAACTGGAATGCAGCAATGCCTGGTACTCTTCTGATGCCAAATGATTTTTGCCTTTTTCTTTTTATATATTCTCTGTATTCCTTACACATATATTTGTAGCTTATTATGGTATAAGAAGCTAGTTGCAGTGCTTTTCCCTATCTTTTCCCTATCCAAAAGGACAAAACATATTCCAGAGCTCCAAGCCCCAGGGCGTACAAGGCCCCTATCCTATCTTGTTTTTTTCTGGGAACCAAGGCTGAAAAATAGTGCTTCAAGATATATTTTCATAAACAAAGTTTAG
>VXBC01004065.1:3978-15275 GCA_013399945.1 Ploceus nigricollis | reverse complement strand
TATATCTATATCTATATCTATATCTATATCTATATCTATATCATCTATCTATAAAAATCTATATATCAGTGTCTATCTATATCTGTATTTATATCTATACCATTTATCCATATTTACTATCTATCTATATATCTGTAACTTCAATCCAATGCAAGTGTTTCTTATAGGAACACTGTATTTTAAGAATTTGCATTATTAATTTTGATGCTTTGTAACTTAGCAGAGTAACATTTCTTCTGTTGCAGAATCACATGACTTGAAAAATTAATTCCTTTCCTTCCCATCGTATCCCCTCTAAGCAGAAACAGGAAGTAAAAGGTGCCTGGAGTCTGGGCAAGGGGTAAAGATGAGCAGATATTTTAATAACCCTGAAAAACTTAAGTGGTCAAATATGAGTGGGAAGAAGGATGAAAAGGAGAAAATGTAGTTGCTTAGTGGAAAAGGCACTTTTCTTTTCTGTAATTTTTTCCTAAAATTTCTTTTAGTTTTTGTCTATTCTCTTTCTGAAGCTTTCCTGAGAACTAGCAAAATTCTTTATAAACTCAGTACAAGTTTTGTTTGTAATACAACACAGTATAACTCTAACAAAGGGCCAGAATCCTCACTCTTAATTGTACTAGTAAGTACAAAACACAATTGTCAGGTTGAGTTGTACAATTTCCTGTGGAAATTGTAGAGTGCATTGGGCAAATTCTGCCTAGTGGATTTTCATTTTCATGGGAGATTTTTCATGACTCATTCTTTTATACAAATTCACTTTTAATTATAACATTTTATTTTTCTGCCTACTTACAGGTCACCCATTTCACTGAAATATTTTTTCCCTAGGTATAAGCAGTACAGCTATTTATTTCTTTTGCTTTGTTGATACTGCTATTTGCTCAGTTTTCATTGAACTCCGCAAGTAATTTTTTTTCATTAAACCGACACGGCAAACTTTGTGACAAAAGAGAATGACATGCCATCTTAAATGTTAGTGATAAGGATTATTTAATGCCTTTTTCCAAGATAATTTTTGAAATCACAGATAATAATCTACAGAGGTTTTAGTAACATTCAATAATTTCTTGATAGCATGACTACAGCCATGTATATCACCTACACAGGAGCATAAGTTGCCGGTCTGTGCAAAGCCATTTGCTTTTCCTTACCTCTCTTTTAATGTCCTTTCTGATCAAGATCTACCAGAATCTCCTGATCATTGGTTTGGTGCTTTTTGTGTTTTTTGGGAGTTTGTTGAATGGGGCTTATAACCTGTTTCCTTCACTAAATTTGGTAGAAGATACATGCCTAGGCCACAAAAATTGGGATCCCTTTTCCCAGCAAATTTTGGCAGCAGTGTGGCTGAGAGGCAGGTGGTCTGGGACTACCCTGTCACTTCTAGCCATGACTACTCTAAGTCACCAGATGATGCATGTTATTTTTATAATTTATGTAAAGGATGCAGCTACCACCCCGGAGTTTGCTATGCTTATTGCAAGAGCAGAGGGTTTAATTTTAATTTGCCTTGGTCATATTAAATTTGGGTAAGCATATTCTCAATGACATCATCAAAATCTTTTAACAATGACCTAGAATTAATTTTTAGAGTAGCTTGAATTAATGAGATTTGTTATTGGAAAAAATTTGGCTTGGGCTTTAATTAATTGGGTTATTTTTATTCTAACAAAAATCAATAAAAGTATTACTTTTCATGTGAATCTGAGTCTTACATCTGCTCTTTTGCAGCCTGGCATTGCATAATGCTATTGAATCTTCATATGAAGAAATTTGCAAACTATCAAATTATGTAGCTTTACATTACTGTTTTCTCTTGATTAGGAAGGGCTTTTGCATTCTAAAGCAGATGTTTGTAATGGAACAAGGGGAATAGGCTAAATAGACACAATAAATGTTAGTGTACAAGTCACCTTAAATCATTGCTCTCTATGGTCTTCAGGGATTGTCAAGGAAAGCCCACAAGAAAAATGTGACATAGTTGCCTTGCAATGCTTTATGCAATGACATTTAGCAACACTACAAAATCAGGCACTGTCCTTTCTAGTAATATTACAAGAAGAGAAGCAGAGATCAAGAATTCAAATGGCAAGCAGCCAGTCTTCCAACTTCTGAATTTTATGTTGATTATTCACAGAAGATATTGCTGTTCACCCTTCTGAGTCTATAATTGTGTATCTGGGGAAACAGATTATCCTACATCTGCTTACTACAGGGCTGTGGCATCTTTTCCCAGAGCATATGGTGTTATGGGCTGCTATCATGGACCAGATATTGGGCCCAAAGGACAGGTCTTGTGTGAAATTGAAGTTTTGAGAGGACGTGCACAAAATTAAGAAGTGGTTTTTGGCATGACAAATATTACTGCAAGAATTCCTCTGTAGAATCTTTTTTAGGTGAAGTGTAATAACAGTGTTTACTCCTAATGGCTTTGAGTACACACAAATTTTCTTTTTCCCCACAATGAAAGCAACAGTTGCTTCTACCTTTTGTCCTGGTGCCAGTTTTTACTGGGCTGCTCATTTAGTGGTTGAATGCCCAGTCTATGTTAATTGTTTCCATTGAATTTTATGTGTTTAAAAACAAAAACCCTCTGCTTGTCTGTTTTCTCATAAATTGATAGAAAATATACATCTGTCCATATAATTGGGACTTGTTATTAAACATTAGAAAATTTCTTACATTTAAAACTGGAGAAATACTTTGAAAANCATATATATTCCAATTTATTTATTTTCTTCTATCATTTATACATAAATGTATCCTGCTTTTGAAGGAAAAGAAAATATTTGAGAAAATATTTTATATTTTCGGAAGCTTTCCTTTCTGATTGGCACAACTTCAGATCAAGGCAGTGTCTGTGTGATATCGCATCAGACACTGCTTTCAAACAGTACCTACCTATTGTTCATTCTGAGTGAAAAGTTAAAATGCCAGCATGAAACAGAGAACATTCTTTGCTCAGTGCTGCAGAATTAGAATCATATAATCATTAAGGATTAGACCTTTGGAAAAGGAAAAGACCTTTGAGATTATTCAATTCAGTCATTAATATAGTACCACTATGCTCACAACTAAACCATGTTGCCAAGTGCTACATTCCCATTCCTTCTGAACATTTCCAGGGGTGGTGATTTCACCACTTCCCTAAGCACCCTATTGCAGTGCCTGACCACACTTTCAGTGAAGAATTTTCTCCTAATATCCAGCTTAAAACCCCTTTGGAACAACCTGAGGGCATCTCCTATCCTCCTGTCACTTTTTACTTGGGGAGAGAGACTGAAACCCATTTCANGTACTATATCAGCATTTATTACTTAACCACATTTGATGACTTTCCACAGGAAACAGCAGAATACTGGTCTTGAGCACATATCAGTTTCAGTAACTACTGTGCATAAAGTACTGTGTGTCTATGTGTATATGGGCATATATATATATATAAANTCATTCTGAGTGAAAAGTTAAAATGCCAGCATGAAACAGAGAACATTCTTTGCTCAGTGCTGCAGAATTAGAATCATATAATCATTAAGGATTAGACCTTTGGAAAAGGAAAAGACCTTTGGAAAAGGAAAAGACCTTTGAGATTATTCAATTCAGTCATTAATATAGTACCACTATGCTCACAACTAAACCATGTTGCCAAGTGCTACATTCCCATTCCTTCTGAACATTTCCAGGGGCGGTGATTTCNCAGGGGTGGTGATTTCACCACTTCCCTAAGCACCCTATTGCAGTGCCTGACCACACTTTCAGTGAAGAATTTTCTCCTAATATCCAGCTTAAAACCCCTTTGGAACAACCTGAGGGCATCTCCTATCCTCCTGTCACTTTTTACTTGGGGAGAGAGACTGAAACCCATTTCACTAAAACCTCCTTTCAGGTAGTTGCAGAGGGTGATGAGGTCCCTCCGCATCTTCCTTTTCTCCAGGACGAACACTCCCAGCTCCCTTAGCTGCTCCACACAAGACTTGTGCTCCAGACCCTTCTGCAGCTCTGTTGCCCTTCTCTGGACACACTCCAGCACCTCAGTGTCCTCCTTGAAGTAAGGGGCTCAGAAATGGACACAGAACTCAAGGTGTGGCCTCAGAAGCGCTGAGTACAGGGCAGACCACTGAATCTCTGTTCTGCTGTCACACCATTTCTGACACAAGCCAGGATGCCATTGGCTGTCTTGGTCACCTGGGAACACCTGTGGCTCTTGTTCAGCTGGATGCTGACCAGTTTCTCCAGGTCCTTTTCACTGGGCCCCTTTCCAGCCACTCTGCCCCCAGCCTGTGGCACTGCAGGAGGTTGTTGTGATCCAAGGGCAGCGCCCAACATTGGTCTTTTTGCACTTCAAACAATTGACCTTGGCCCATCAATCCAGCCTGTCTTGATCCCTCTGCAGAGCCTTCCTACTATGTTATGGGGTCTTAATTCTGCTCTCCATTTCCTTCTTCCATCTGAAGCTGCTGCATACCCTGAGGACAACTGGTCTTTCTATTAAGGACTGGGGCAAAGTAGGCATTCCAGTACCTCAGCCTTTTCCCTGTCCTTTGTCAGTATGTTTCCTTCCACATCTAGTAAAGGACAGAGATTCTCCTTGGACCTCTTGCTGCTGATGTAAAATATTTTTCGTTGCCTTTTACAGCAGTAGCCAGATGAAGTTTGGGTTCTTACCTTTCAAACTTTCCCTCTGCCTAACCTCACAACACCTCTGTAGTAATTTTTATATGCCTGTTCCGTCTTCCAAAGGTGCTACACTCTTATTTTCCCCTGGATTTTCAGCCAAAGCTCTCTCTATATCCAGGCCAGTCTTCTTCCTTGCTCTCTCATCTTTTGGCACATGGGGACAGCCTGCTTCTGCATCTTTAAGATTTCTTTTTAAAACATTTCTAAAATTCCTAGACTCTGTTGCTCTTCAGGACTGACTTTCAGTCTCCTAAACAGAATAAAGTCTGCCCTCTGGATGTCCAAGGTGGCAGTTTTGCTGACCTTACTTCCTCTAGAACCAGAAACCGCATCATTTCATGTTCCCTGGGCACAATATGACCTCCAACCACCCCATCACCCACCAGTCCTTCTCAGATCACAAGCAAAAGGTTCAGCAGATGCCTCCCCCAGATGGGTCCCTCATGATCTGTGTCAGTAAGTTCTCTCTCACACATTCCAGGAACCTTCTTCTTCCTCTCCACTCTGTTGTGTTTCTAGCAGACATCTGACAAAGGTGAAGTCCCCCATGAGAACAAGGGTTAATGACAATGAGACTTCTCCCAGCTGTTTACAGAATATTTCTTCTACCTCTTCATCCTGTTGCCTGGTCTATAACAGAATCCCCCCAGGATGTCTTTCTTGTTGACAACCTCCTGATTCTTACCCACAAACACTCAAGCCTATCATTATCATCATTAATCTCTAGGCAATTGAAATATTGCCTATAATACACAACTACTCTGCTGCCTCTTTTCCCTCCTAAACAGCTTTTAGGCATCCAGTGCAGCACTCCAGTTGTGTGACTTACCACATCAAGACCTTGTCATGACAACTATGTCATAGTTTTTCAGTTGTGTCATGGCTTACAGTTCCTTCTGTTTGTTGCCCATGCTGCATGCATTGGTGTATATGAACTTAGGTGGGTTATTGATCCCACTGTTTTTCACTTGGAAAACTCTGATTCCTGCATGACCATTCGCAGATGCTTTCACAGTTTCCAGCACATTATTAACCCTTACTTTCTTGCTGCAATGTGGATCTCCATCCCCTACTTCTACCAAGACAGCAGACTGAAGGACCTCTTGCACATGCTGTCTTTCAAAAAGTGAAATGCCATCTCTAGTCTTATCTCCAGTGACCCTGATTTTATCCTCTTCCCCCTTAAATTCTAGCTTAAAGCACTCTTAGTGAGCCCTACAACCTTTTCTCTCTTCTAGTCAGGTGTGCCCCATCTGTTGCCAACAGGCCAAGTCCTGTGTAAGCCCATCCACGATCAAAAGTGATCCATGATCAAAACCTCCCAAATTCTGCCGGTGACACCAAGCTCAGAGTCAGGTATGAATACGTACAATTTTCTTTGTTCTAACCCTGACATTCCCTGTAACTGGCAGAATAGAGGATAAGACCCCTTGTGCTCCAGATCTCTCTGTCATCCTCAGACAGTTGAGGTCCCTCTTGACTGTCCTCAGACTTCTTATTAGAACTTCATCACCCATCTGAAAAAACAGTAATGGAGAATAATCGAAGGGCCATACCAGCCTGGAAACATGGGTAAACATCTTTTACCCTGGGACCTAGGGAGGCAGCAGGCCTCCCTATGGACTAGGTCCCATTGGCCTGTTAGGCTGGATCTTTTTTATCTTGATTGAGGCAGGGGTGGACTGACTGGCCCTAGGCCTACAGCTTGGATGTACCTTCATCCCCATTGCTGTGTGTCTGGCCCTCATGTTCCAGAGCCTCATATATATCGAAGGCACCTTAGTGGCTGGGAGGGAATTCACCTGCTACCCCTAACAGAAATCTGATTCATTGTGTCTTTGTCGCCCCTAAACTCCCCTTGCTGACCTGCCCTTTTAGGCCCCCTCCTTCAGGCTGGTGGTAAAGATGGTAGGGGATTTTTCCCTTCTGGTGATGCAGCATGTTCTCTGGGATGGTAGGGAATGGCTCCACCATTCAGTCTTCATCTCTGAGTCCCTGATATTTCTTAACCTTTCTGTCTCCTCTCTTAGCTCTGCCACTAGGCTGAGCAGATCATCCACCTGGTCCGGTCACACCTCACACAGCTGTTGTCCTCACTGCCCTCCAATACCAGTGCCAAGCTCTGGCGGACCCTGCAGCCTGACACCTGGGCAGCTGCCTGCTTTGGTGAGATCCCTGTCTGTGTCACCACATCCTTTCTGGTAACAGCACCGTGCTGAGGGGACACCAGAGCTGAGTTCCTTCCCAAAAAGAGGGTGACTACTGACTTCCACATTGCTTTACTAAGAATTCATCCCCCACTAAGAACCCACAGACTAGAAGAAATATGAAGCTGTAAACCAAATTTTAGCACAAGTCTCCTTTTGTACTGTTCCACAATTATTTGTGTTGCAGCCACTCTAATTCCCACTGTCGATATTACCTCTTTTTTTAATAAAAGATGCTACCACAAGAAAAGGTGTTGGCCAGCAGTGTGTTTACAGGAAAGGCTTATAAGTCTTCAGCACTTTTCTTTCTTGTTAATACTCCAAGCACACTGAAATGTGTCAATAAAATTCAGCTGAAGTACTGTGAATTGTTCTCTTTTTTTCTGCAGCAGTCAAAACACTGCCAATACTGATGTGAGATGACATCAAAATATGTTGGAAAGTCTTGTGAATACTTCTTTTCAGACAAGGGGGCTTTATAAAAAGGCGTTTCTGTCAAAAATCCAATTTGAACTCTTCTTCCTTTTGCTTTGAATTATACAGAAGACATCTTTGAAGAACATGACCTGCTTTACATCATTCAAAAGGATAATACAAGGGAAAATTTTTCTTTTTACCTTACCCTATGGGAGATGACGTACATCTTTAGCGCAGGTGACCTGGTACTGATACAAGAGATGACACATAAATGGAGTGACATCATTTACAACTGGTTATTAAATAATTCCTAGGGACTCACAAAATAATTCTGCAGAAAAAGAAATGATAACTAGGCAATAACTGGAACCTACATGCTCCTCTATTCTGAGTTCATTTTTTCCCTGAATATGGTATTCCTGCATCTAGTCTTTTTACAGTAGATTAAACATTAATTGTGCTGGTTTTTGTTACTATCAATGACTTAAATTATTGATTTATGCCTAAACAAGTGAAGTAGTGCTATTTGTCAGAAGAATATGTGTTCCATCTTACTTTTCTAGAGACCTTTAAATCTAGGACACTTTATATTGACACTTTGAGGACATTAACCTAGTACACCCATGTACTGTGTTTTTATTATAACCAGGTAACATGGGAGCAGGGAGAGCAAGGACAGTGACAGATATGGATACCAGAAGTCCTGACTATTGGATGCTGTTTCTGTCCATATGATTCAGACACTTAATGGTTTTCTGTGGGCAGCAAATGTCTTGTCACATCCGTGACCTGAAAACAGCATTAATTGCAGAGTTCCTGAGAGAAAATAACTTGCAGCTAATAGGAATTAGATATCCTAATAAAAATAAATTAGTTGCAGCATCTTTGCTGTGGTTAATAAAAATAAAATTGTTGCAGCATCTTTGCTGTGGTTAACAATTCTGCATTTTGGACTTTACAAAAAGACTGGCATTGGTTTTTAGTTTATTCTTAACTTCAGGTAGTTGTGATATGCAATGGAAGTGTGCAGTAACAAAGAAAGTGGCAGATAGTTATTTTCCTATTAATTAAGATTTCTCTATACTTAAAATTACTTATTTGAGGTATGATAAACTTCCACCTGAACATGAGAGAAAAGGTATTTCCTCCACAGTCATCTTTGGTATACCAAACTTATGCTTCCAGCGTAAAGTATAATAAATTCTAGGTTGTTTGAGTACTACCTGTTTACATTAATGCATTCTCTGTTGTATTTTAAGTCATAGATTTTCTGTCAGCTGTTCTTTATATTTGTGGTGTGTAATAGGTTGAGCTGCAAGTAGAATACTGTGCCTGGTGCTGTCTATACTGACTTGCTGAATACTTTTAGACTCATGTAGAAAATATACTTTTTCCTCTAATTACAGCTCAGTATTGCAGCTTTGAAGGAATAACAGCATTGCTTTGGGAGTTAGTCACAATAATATCAAGAAAAAAAGGAACACACATCAATAGGGCTTGAGATACTCCATGAAGAAAAGAGGGGTGTATGAGATTATTAACCTATTAAAGAAGTGTGATGCATAAAGAAATACGACAGCATAACCTTTCTGTCACTCAGCTCCGGTCTCAGATCTCCTTTTGGAGGAGGATGGAGAGGCAGAGCATAGAGCAGAAAGACTTTCATAAGTCTGTGAAAATGAGGAATGGCAGAGTGATTGTTTCCATGACCACTGCCCACCCCTCTGCAGTCACTCTGCCAGAAGTCTTGAGTGAAAATATTAAATCCCTTGGGATGCCCTTCCCTAGACTTCATCTTGTGCCTCTGTGAACACTAATTTGTTAGGCTGTTCCACTAACACTTTTCAGCATTTTTGGCTGCTTTGGTGGGCACATACCATTGCTTTTCTCATTTATTCAACAGAAAATATGGGATACCTAATACCTTCCTCCCACAGATCTATCTTCACACACAATAATTACAGATCAAGGTATCTTTTCTAGTTATATGACACTTAAATGTACATGAACTTGGAGAAACTCTGAACTGTAGAAGGTGCTATAAATCATTTAGTGTGGGGCTTGAATGCAGATGGCAATACTTGAATTTGAACTCAGTTTTGCATATATATTCTCTAAGTAAAAAGCCTTTGATTTGTTTTTTTTCCTAGTTGATTTTAATTGATTTTATAACCTTTATTCTACTTCTATACTTAAATTTATTTAGTTCTGCTCTTTGGAAAACAAAACATTACCTTTAGCATAAAAATGACACTGATATTTGGGGAGTGTTTAGGCAACAATCAATTTTTTTGGGAGGGAAACCATACTGTCCTCAGTAGAGTCAATAGAGTCTGCCCATCAAGCAAGGTCATCAAGTAGCACAAGAGTGGTTTTATGATCCAAAATTTATCCCTCAGCATTCCTCTCCTACAGAGTGTCTAACACAGAAGCAGGACTTTAGACTTCTACCTCCGAAGTACTGAATTATGTAGATATCCTAAAGCTTGTGAATACCTGCATTTGGTTCAGTGGGGCCATTCAGGTGCTCACTGTAGAGCATCTGATCAGGTGCTCCTGGAAACTGAATCCTAGACTGAGCCAGGATATGTATCCTGGTGTTTCTCTTACTCAAAGAGAGATTTAAACAGAAACAGATTTACCATATTTTTCTTTTCCTTTTCAATGGCTAGAAAAATGCTGATTTAAATTTCCTTTGAAAACTAAAAATTTAATTTTTTAGGGAGTAATGTTACAGAAGCTCAAAACTCTGCTTGGTTCCTTCTTCTTTTTCCCCCAGAAAACAGAAGTGAGCTGTTTTCATTAATTATCAAATTATTATTTTTAAAATTAGATGGTTTCCCCTGCCCTTCCCACTGAGTAACAATGTTCCTTCAGTTCTGTGATATCATGGCTCTATTTCATATATCAGGCACGAGGTAGTAAATTGGAAACATTCTGTGCTTTTCAGACAGAATGATTTTAATTAAGAACTCTTTTAGAGATAATGCAAAAGCTAACATTACTGTTCTATCCAGAAGAATGCACACAGGCCTCTCAGTACCTTTTCCAAAATTATCCCTGTGCAATCCTTGCTGCTAAGTCAAAACCCCATGCTAGTCTTTACAGATTCAAATCTGGGTCACTGCAGTGTATAGACAGCATTTACTTCAAATTAAATAATTCCCGAGCATGGCAATTTTCTATTTTCAATTTCTTTCACAAGTTGTTATGGCTATGCTTTGTAACGTGCTAAACATAAAAGAAGGCAAAATCTACAATTGTAAGGGGAACAAAGCACTATATTATACCAGAAAAGTTGCCCTTGGTGTACTTTGTAGCCCTTTACACTCTGTGAGTTATTCTGTACTGTTTGGTGGGTTTTTTTTAGTTAACACCTAAGCAAACGTGGACATATAATTATACAAGATTTCTGGAAATTAAATGAAACTGAAAAATGCCTAGATAGTGGAAACTTTAATGACAGATCACTTCATAAGGATAATGATTCGTTCTTTCTTGTAATTTTGCAAAATTTTAAAAGCTGTTTTACATTCGTTTTCAGATAGTGTCAGGCAGTAGTTTATGTAAAGGAAAATCCTGAAACTGCAGGTTCATACAAGACCAAGCATAGGCTGGTGAAGGTGTGAGGCTAATGTACCTGATTTGCAGTCTTATGCAACAGGAAATTTCATGGTCAGCTGTTAAGTACAAACATTTTCACAAAGAACAAATAATTTATATGAAAAAGAGTGATAGTGTATACATTAAAGACATTCACAATGGGTAGGCTTTATACTTTATTGGTAAGAGTCTTTAGTAGGTGACAGAATTACCCCCAGGATGAATTCAGAACCAAACTATTTTTTCTAATGTATTACACATAATAATTTGCATTTCTTGGCAGACATTCATCTTTGCACACAAGCAGCTTCTTATAAATTCCTTTCCTTGGGACAAGTAGCAGGAGAGATTATTTTTTTCATAGCTAATGACAGCATCGGTGATAGGACACTGTCC
>VXBC01004062.1:113214-128315 GCA_013399945.1 Ploceus nigricollis | reverse complement strand
TAATAGTTTTTAAATTATATGTTTTCATGAAGGAAAAAAGAAAGTATTTCTGCTAAGAATGTTTTCTAATAAATATGAGATGATCTGTTATTCTTGGTGCCAAGAAAAAAATTCACCATGAACAGTTGTCAAGGAGGAGGGGGCAGTGAGAAAGACCATCAGACAGTGTGATGCTGCAACGTTCTATTTAATAATTGAACCAAAGCAGTGGGTAAGCTGTGTCAGGAAAAACTTCACACTCCCACACATACAGCCCCCACACACACAGTTCCAGCTACTAATGCTAGCCCTAAATGTGAGTTGACACAGTGGAGCTTGGGGAAATGCAGTAATTTCTGCAGCTCAGTGTTGGATGCCTGCATCACAATATGCCCCTTCCCCTGCCCTTCTGGTCCCAATCCCTGTTACTGAGGAGGTGTCACACAGGCCACAAATAAAATCAGCCCATGATGGTATGATGTAACTTTCCAGCAGCTTCAGGTTTTGCTCTTCTCTTGCTTGCTGACCCACAGCCTGTACCAAGGCTTATCATACTCTGTTAGAGTGAGTTGTATTGTCATTGTATTGTCAGCTACAGCTCATTGTATCCAGTCACCCAAGTCTTTATTAAGACAAGGTTGTGATGTTACCACAACAGAAAAAACTTTCTGAAAGTTTGCAACACCACAAAGTGTTTTCTGAATATGAATAAAATGAAATATTTTATGAAACAGCATATAAAAAGTCTCAGGATGGAATAACATGACAATGAAATGGAAAGACGAAAGTCTTGTCTATTAATAAGATTTTTTTTCTTTAAATATCATTGGTGTTATGTGTGAACATACACTCTTTTGTTCCCTTGCCTCCAGTCTAGGAAGAAATACTTGTAGGTGATGTTTTTTTCTCAGTATCTCTGTATTAAGGTTCTCTAACATCTGTCATTATTGTATTGAATGGTTTCTGTACATTGACAGAACACTGTAAAGCCTCAGTTTCTTATACTGCTTCAGGTAAGACCAGGGCTAACCCCTACTTTGAAGTGTTCTCATTTTTTTTTTCCCCCAGTACTGGAAGTATCAAAAAACATACCATTCCTTGAGATTTCATTGTCTTTATTTCTGCATGACTGTAAATTCTTTCTTAGTCAACTGAGAAGTTAGAGGTCTGCCCTGCATTGTACTGAACACATTATTGCCAGATAAGATCAGACTGAATATTTTCAAGCCATTTTAACAATATGAGATACTGATGATTTCAGAAAGCAGAGCAATGAATAGGGAAAAGAATCTTGGTGATGGAGTTTCTACAGAGTAAAATTTCTACTGGTCATATACTGTTCTGTTTGCTTCAACCACAGTCCAAAGACTAAGATTCTTTTTTCTATCATGTCTCATTCCTGTATCTTTCCTTCTTCTGTTTTTCCTACCAGAGTTCCCCATACTAGTATCAGTTCAATCACCCTGTCCAATGTTAGCTCTTTTTCACCTCCCACCAGCTACATATTCCAATTAGACTATATTCTTTGTTGTCTGAGATGCCCACAGAAAGCAATAGTCTTCTTTCTACCCTAAAGGACCAGTTCTCAATGTTAAAGTGTTGGGAATAGCAGAGAGAAAATGCACTTAAAGCTTATGTCATGCTTTCTTGGTACCCCTGAACTGGAAATTCAATCCATACTGCATTTTTAGAGAATTTAGCCATCAACTAATTTTCTACACTCACAGTCTAAGAACTCATGAGCGGCTTTTATTTACCCACCCTTGAATACTTTCATGGAAACAAAGAAAGAATGCTTATCCCCAGTATGGGACACATCCTTTAACCTTACTAAAGACATGCAAAAATGCCAGGTATTTGATTTTACACTAGCATGCAGACTCAAAGGTTTGAATTTACAGCTACAAAATTCAGCTACCTCATTTCTCATATTCATTTTTTTCCATGAATGACAAGAAAAGATTCACTGTCTTTGGAGTGCTTTTTTAGTTCGATGTTTGCAGTTCTGTACATACTAAAACAGATTCATGCTGATTTTAGGCACTCACCAATGATTGTTATGTTAAGTCTGCTTGCCCTGAGATACCTCTAAGAACACTAGTTTATTGCTGCCTACAGTTCAGTCAGATAATGCAGGATTTAGAAATTGATATATTCTCCACTTGAGAGATTAAGATGTAGATCTGCTGACCTCACAGACAATTACCATATGAAGAAGAAGAGACCTATCAGAGTACCCCTAGTATGCAAATATATGCCTAAAGCATAGAAGGTATTAGTTCAATGGGATATTAACATTGCTGCTTAATATTCAGTTTTCTGGAACTAGAATAAACTTGAAAAACAAATTAAAGCTATAGGAACAGTTGAGACTCGTGTATAATGTAAAAATGTTATTCAGCTGAGAGCACTGCTTTTCAGAGCAGTCCTCTCCAGGAATAATACAGAATTCTGCCATACTAACCTTTTTAATATAGCATCTAGGCAACTAAATTGAAGTTCCTGATGATTGTGAAGCCATCAAATTGTGATTAAAGCACTATAGACTATTTCCTTAACTATTTTCCTGTAGGTTTCACAGTATTTTTCTACCAGCAGTTGTCTTTTTTATTTTCTATTAATTATCTTGCTGTCCATATGCTAGTTCTTGAAATGCACTTACCTTCCTCTTCTCCAACTGCGTCGTGATGGAGTGGTACTGTAATATGCTATGTCACAGCTCTACTAAGGAGAACTTAAAATGAAAGCAGCACACTGTGCTAAGTGCTGATTATTGCTTTCAAACAAGAATCTTAAAAATACTGAAAGTGTGAAAGGTGATCTATAAAGTACAATTTCTTCTCAAAAAACAAAAGAAAAAAGAAATTGGGAGTAGGAGTCATAATAATAGCAATAATAGTTTATATAAAAAAGCTACTGAAATATTTTAAGAAAGTCATCCTATCAAGAGAAATAAAAGATCAAATTTTGTGGTTCAATTTAAAGTAGCAAGGATTTTGTCACTTGCTTGTGTTTGCACTGTTGCAATTGATCACTTTTGTGTATCACTAGCATGGCTTTAAAGGGGCAAAAGAGAGAAAATTCTGAACCTCAAAAAATAAACGTCCCAGTCAGGCATAATTGATACTGGATTATAAATTCCAAATTGTTTTTCATTTTTAGTTCTGTGTCTCTGGTAATATTATTTATTTCAATTATTCTTGTGTCTTTGGAGTATTTTCAACTTAATTTTTCTTGTCCAAGGGAAGAGGAAGAGGGATATAATATCCTTCCTCTAGAGAGAGGAAGGATATTATAAAAAGCAATCTTTAAACAGAGTATCAGAATAACAGCTTTAAAAATCAGAATTTAACTAGTCAAGTGAAGGGACTTGTTTTCTTTAAAATTAGCATTCTGTGTAGATCAAAGAAGCATTTTAAATAGAGATATAATTAAACTTTTTACTCCAAGCTAGTACTCTGAGCATAAGAAACAGAAAATTGCAGAATGTTTTAAAATTTCAGTGTGTTACTGTTAACTTGTTCCTAACATGCTACCAATAGCTTACTGCTAATAAAAGTCAATTAAATACTAGCTCCGGGAAACCCATCTGTTGTGCATTGCTTGAAAAGTAAAATTTAAAAAAAAAAAAAAAAATCTGAACTTTTGCTTTATGTCATCCCTGGATACATAGCTCAGATTTAACGCTACTGAAAACATACAGGAAATATATTTAATAGCGTTACAGAATAATTTTGCTTCAAAGTGACCTCATGTAGTCACAGTCCCTCCTCAGTACATGTCTTAACTAGGTCAGGTTACTTAGCAACATTTTCAGTCATGTCTTGAATACCTCCAAGAACAGATCCCAAAAATTCCCGTAGTTGTTACTTTCCTAGTATTTAACTACTGACAATAATCTTAATATCCAATTAGGATTTTCTATATCCTAATTTATGTCTGTTGCCTATTACTCTGCACCCTCAACAACAGTCTGGACCCTTGTCTGTATCCCTCCAATCATGTAGATGCAGAGAGCAGTAAGGTCTCCCTCAGCACACCAGGTTCATCAAGTCCAGCTTCCTCAGACTTCCCTTCCAGCATCCAATCACCACGGTGACTTCCCCTGGACTAACTCCATTATATCCATCTCTCTCTTGTACTGAGGAATACAAAAGGAGACACAACTTTGTATGTGGTCTCATGGGTGCCAAACAGGGAAGCATCACCTTCTTCAACTTTCTCACTCTCACCGATACACCCCAGGATGCTGATGGCCTTCTTGCAGAAATGGTACATTGCTGGTTTACTCTCAACTTGGTGTCCTTTTCTGCAGGGATGTTTCCTAGACAGTTGCTCCCCAGCCTGTAGCAGTGCCTAGGGTTATTTGTCCCTAGATTGCAGGACTTTGCGTTTCCCTTTGCTGAACTTCATGATGTTTCTCAATTTTGGGACCAGGCCTTTTTAATACCTTTATTAGTGATCTGGATGAGGGAATCAAGTGCATCCTCAGTAAGTTTGCAGGAAACAAAATGTTGGGCAGGAGTGTCATCTGCTGAAGAGTAGAAAAGCTCTGTAGAGGGATCAGAAAGGCTGGATTGACAGGCCAAGGCCAGTGGTGTGAGGCTCAACATGGCAAAGTGCAGGTGCTGCACTTGGGTCACAAAAACCCCATGCAACACTGCAGGTTTGGAGATGAGTGGCCATAAGACAAAAAAAGCTAGTAATGGGTCTAGAACATAAATCCTCTTGGAGTGACTGAGGTTACTGAGGTGGTTTAGCCTGGTGAAAAGAAGGTTCAGGAGAGACTTATTGCTCTCTGCAACTACTTGAATGGAGCTTGTGTTGAAGTGGGGTTTGGCATCTTCTCCCAAGCAATGAGAGACAGGAGAAGCGGAGGGCAACTACCTCAAGCAGGACGAAGGGAGGTTCAGGCTGGATATCAGGAGAAATTTCTTCACTGAAAGAGTGTTGAAGCATTGGAACAGGCTTTCCAATGAACTGGTGAAGTCGCTATCCCTGGAGGTATTCAAAAAAATAAGTAGAAGTGGCAGTTTGTGACATGGTTTAGTGGGTATGGTGGTATTTATGCAAAGGCAGGACTTGATCTTGGAGGTCATTTCCAACCTTAATGATTCTGTGATGCTGTGCTTTCAGCCCATTGCTTCAGCATGCCCTCCAAATAGCAGCCTTGTTCTCAAACACCTCCTCCTGCCAGTTTGATGACATCTGCAAACTTGCTGAGAGAGAACTCCATCCTATCAGCTAATAATTACTGAAGTTGCTAGACAGTGTTGCACCCCAAAATTATCCCTGAGGAACATCACTATTTGCTGGTCACCAGCTGGACTTTTTGCTACATATTACAGGTCTCTGGACCTCTCTGTCTAGTCAGCTTTCCATCCATCTCATTGTCTGTTTATCCATATGTCACCAATGTGGTGGTAAAGAGGTCAAAGTGGTCAAAACAAAGTACAATTTGAAGTTAAAAGAACTTATATCTGAAATATATCTGATCAGTATCTATTGAGCAGCATGTGGTCAGCTATATTAGAAAGCAATCTTATGACCCTGTACACATATGATGTTAATCAGCTGGGACATGGTTCAGCCAGGGCAGGGTTAATTGTTGCAGCAGCCAAGAGGAGGTGTAGCTAGGACCTGGAGGTTATTCTATACCACCTCATACCATTTTCCAGGGACTTGGGAAAAACTCCCTTTCAGGTCAGCTAGTGAGGTAGATGAAGCAGTTGAGTATTGTTGTGGGGTTTCCCCACGGTGAACATGTGAATCATTTGCCTCCTTCTTGTACACTTTGTCATTTGTGTACTATTGTTGCTGCTACTGTTCCTTTTCCTATCTCATTGCTGTTTCCTGTAAATTGTTCTTATCTCAAACTATGATCTTTACCTTTTGCACCTCCAGTTCTCCTCTCCAGTCCTGCTGCAGGGGGAGGGGGACAGAAAAGGGGGAGGGAGTGAGCCCATGGTTTGGAGAGATTGAGTGGGAACACTAAATTGAGGAATACTACTCCTTACCATGACTCTAAAGAACCGTTAAATTTAAATTACAATACTAGAGAGTTTTCTTGCCTCACTTGTTATCTGACTTTAGTTAAAGCTATACTAAAACTAACACTGAAATAAACCCCTGATGTCTGACTGTACAACTACAACTCATTAATGACTGTTGTGACCATTTATCAGTATATCAATAATATTTTTTCTTAATTTGAATATGGAGTAATGTTACAATATTTCAATATGCTTCAGGATAAACTGTTGTAAATGGAAAGGAAGGGTTTTACATATTACTCCTCCCCCACTCCAGCCTAACAGGTTTTAACCTGTTGTGAAATTTTGTAACCTAGATAATAAACATAACTAATAAAATGATCACTGAAGCTCTTCACCATAAAAGATCATTAAAAATTTGCATAAGGCATACACTTCAACTAAATGAAACGGCTTCTCCATCTGCAGTACAATCAGAATTCTCAGTAAATTAAAGAGCCCATATAGAGTCAGCACATGTCACTGAGGTACTTACGTGCTCATAATTAAGATTGAATAATGTTTTGTTGTGCTGGGACTAATGACCCTTGCAGTGCAAAGCACAGAACTGCATCTCTGAGAAGCTAAACACCTCTTACCACTTCATTCAAAGCACTTCCAAACATTCTGCATATCCCAGGCTTGGAACTGTAACATATGTTAGGGTCCTTTATATTGCTAACATTATGAGTGGGTTACAGACACATCAATCACTTTATTCATTCATGTTCTTCTGGTCAAGGAATTTTTACTTATGACCATTCTTCTGCTCAGTGCATCAAAGTAATTTGAAGATTTTACAAGTTTACGTTTAGCAATTCATTTTGAAATATGGTGAAATAAAAATAGGGAACAAGCTCTATCATTTCAGCTCTCAAACTGCAGTTTCAAGATGCAAAATGATCACTGAGGTTTAAGTGAAGTTTCCTAAGAGGTGAAGCACAGAGAGATTAAATAGCTATATCTATGAGGTATTTCAATTTTCTGTTTCAAGCAATCAGGTTTAAGTAAAATGGCATGATAATGAGATGAAGAATCTGGTACTATATCTTGGAAGGTAACACTCTCAATTTCTAAACATTACCTATACATTGTAACACAAGCAGAACCATGGCCTTTACTGGGAGAAAGAAAGCATTTGTATTCAAAACCCTACCAAGTATGAGTGTTTCTTAAAATAATTTTCCAGGCTTTAAAACCAAACTGAAATTATCTTTTTAAGGAAAAATATTACATACTTTTCCTCTTTCAATATTTACCAATGCACCAAAGTAGTTGTTGTAAGAAGGACTAATGGTACTTTAAAGCCACAGAGTCTATTAATCTAGTATGGTCTATTTCAAACGTTCACCAATAAACACATTGGTGTTTATTTAATTATTTTAAAATAATTGCTTCAAATTAGAGCATATTTGAAAACATCTTCTACTCTAAAAATAATTCCATCCCAACGAGGTGGCCATCACAATTTCAAATTACACTTAACTCTGTTTTCTAAAGAGACAGATAAGTCCATATAGTATGACCAAAATTTCTGACAAGTATGACAAGCCGATAAATTGCAGGCTTTAGAGGTTAGCTCCCCTATATATGAAGCCCCTTATACCTAGAATAAAGAACTGTCACTAAAAATGCTTGCTTGAAGAAATCATTTGCTTCAGCTAATTAATATGTTTCATTTTGCTGCTTTTATGTTGTTTTTTAAAAACATCACACATGCATTTCATTCTACAATCATCTAACTTAACTCTGGCAATAAACTAGGAATTTAAACTTATAAGACATATGGTTCTGCAGATTGAAAGCTTTCAGAAACTGACAAGCCAGTTACAACCCAGATTGCAATTAAGAAGTACAGAAGTCTTAAATCAAGAGACATGGATATTTGTGCTACCATTTAAATTAGCAGATCCATTAAAAATAATTAAAAAAATTTAAAAATCACACCATAAAACACTGGTAGGGCATCTTCATACCTCAGAAATAAAGCAAACTACATTAAATCTGATGTGCCTAAAAAAGAAACCAATGACAATTTACATTTTTTCTCTTATTAACTTCTTCCTTGTAAAGCTTTCATTTAAAATGTTGCCATCCAAGTTCCATTTCTAAAAAGTACAGGGAACACAAACACAGAAATCTCCAGCATTCTTTGTTCACCAAATTTTTATGAAATCTACCTTCCTCTTTTCTTCCACCAGCCTCATATTTTGCTATATGGCAAATGTATTTTCTAGGTGTTTTCAAATGCTATCTGGTTTTCCTTCACTGCTTTTCTTATCTTCATTTCCTCACTTTCTCTCCTCTTGTATGAACACATTTGCTCTTCCTTGCCTAGATTTTGCATTTCAAATTAACAATTTGATATTTGACACTTAAGACTAAATATCCCAGTAAACACCAGGGATATTATACCTCTGCTCATGGAAAGGTATGTATAACTTCATAGTTAACAAATTTTATTTACACTAGATAGGACATACCTGCAAGCACTATGCAAATAAAAATTTGTATTCTTTGTTTCCAAAGATTTCATGGTTAGGGAAATAGAAGTTATTCAAAGTGACAGAAAATGTGTCTGAAAATACATATCTCCTGTCAACAGGATTCTTAAATTAATTGGTCTGCTCTTCAGGAGCTTTTTCTTCTTCAGTATAAAGAAGTTTATGAGCTCAAATGTCTCGCCCTCATAACATGTTATGTGAAAGCACAAAGCGACTTATATACCAACAGTGTAATTTAGAACTTACATCAAGTTTGAGACTAGGCAAGCAGATTTCTTTGAAAAATGAAGACTAAAACATTTATGGAGACTCAATGAAGCAAAATATTTATTGAAAATATATTGATTTTCATTAAAATGCTATTGTGAAGACAATTGTGACTTTCTACTTAAAAGTCATTGGCGGAGAAAAGCTGTATAACATCTGCCAGGTATAATGCAGGCAGAGAGCTATTGTTTTATTTTTTTTTCAAATGAATAAATGAATATTTAATTTCAACTATGTAATTAGCTAAGAAGCAAAATTATTCAAAGATTAGATTTAACTTGAGTCATATCTCAAAATTATTACACAATCATATAAGCCATGCCTATAAATCTATTTTTGCAAGATTATTTGAAAAACTTTGTCATGCTTCCCATTCCTACACCAGTATAGAACTATTGTTTCTTTGAGGTTTTTATCTCAAGCAAACAACTGCACAATATTCCAGAGTTAAGGGAGTACCTTTACTTCCTATTCACAACCAGCTTTTGCAATAACACTATGGAAGAAGATTCACAGAGATAGAATTTGAGGTACACCACTTTGAACTCTTAAAAAAAGCACCCTGAAAAGCTTTAAAGAAGGGACCTTGAAGTTCTCTGGAAAGCAAGAGAACTATTTTTTAAGGAAACAGTGAATTTTCCATCCTTTTTTAAGCCAGCACTTCTCCTCAACTCCTCTGCATAAGACTGGAGGAGTTTGTTAACAAACTTCCTCTTGCCCTACTTTATGTTTGCCTTCATCACAGTCCATACTACTCTTCTGAAGTCTGAAGGAAAAAATAATGCATTCTGTCACCTCAGAGACTATATATCTGCTCTTTGCCTGTGCGCCTCACTTTCCTCCCCTTTCTTCATATTCCCAGGTGTCTGGTGTTCCTCTGTCAAACTCCTCAGGGTGTCTTCCTTGAAGTGTAAGTTTTCCCTGGATATGTATCCATGTAGAAGAACTAATCACTTTCCTCTTATGTAGATTCTCTTTGCTTGAAAGTGCTGTACTGAAGATAGTCAATAAGGCACTCCTTCCCCACTCACAACTGGTTTTCTACACAGGTTAACACAAAACAGTTAAGTCAAACAGATGTGAGCTGACTTACACCTAAACAAAGTAACACAAAGCCTGTGAAAATATCGCACACTATGAAGCTTATATTTTAGGGTTATGTTTTCACTGGGTCAGTAAAAAATATTTCATGATGATTACCTGTTTTTTTCGCAAAGAGAAAACGTGAATTGTGCAGTCTTGCAAGTGCCCTTGAAGATAAATCAGAGCTTGTTTATTAATTACAACTGACTTCCTTTATGATCTGCCATCTTTTGTTCATGATTTTTCCATTACACATAATTGAGATTTTAGATGTCAGCATTAAAAAAATAATAAATTATATATCCAATATCTGAGACATGGCACAGATCTTTGTGAAATTTGTTATACATTAGATATGTATTAGTCACAAGTCTTCAAATGTACTATAATGAGTAATTTCATTCACCCAAAAATATTTCAATAAGTCCTATTAAAGAATCATAAACAGTTTTAAAAATTTTTGAAATCAATGTTTTTCTATACTTTTTCATGTTCATACAACAAAACAAACTGAAAATAAGAAAGTAATATATAAATCGAAGAAATATATTGATAAAAAGGTTGGATTTTTTCAAAACACATCTGTTCAGTCCTAATACAATTTCATTCAAAAGAAGATCATACGAATGCTGCTCTGACAGCTTATTTCTCTCTACTGACAGACCAAGGTTTACCTGACTAGCATGGACCTGTAATACAGAGAAATCACAGAACTTGCTCCAGAAGTGTAACATGGGTATAACTGCCTGAACTGTAGTGGTAAAAAACACAGTTAAACCCATAAATTGTAATGTGTTATTAGTTACAGAAAAGAATAAATAAAATAAAGACATAAATGCTGAACAAGAGAACGAGATTCATTGAAATGTGCTCTATTACTTCAATAATAATTTCAGTAGAGACCTAAAGGGATCATTATTTCTCATAAATTATATATAATCTACTCCTTATGTAAGTTTAATTTCATGAGCCAGATGTTTTTAATTTTGTCAAACTTTAAAAGGTCAAATGGCTATCAATATGATTTAATTTCTGAATAAGTAGCATATTTCTGCTTCATTGATTCTGGTTAAATTTTGACATTAATTCCATACCTGTTCTGTCACATGAAATTAGAAAAATATTAAATCTTACCAGATAAAATTCCTTATTTCTAGAACTTCCTGTCTTAATCTACTTCAGAGATGACTAAAAGGATGACCAAATTCTTGACAAAAAACCCCAAACCAACTACCAAACAAAACTTCCCTTGGGAACCTTCATAGTGTTCCCATGCAGAACAATGACAATTACAAAACTTCCCTAAAGCTAAACTAAAGTGATTAAAGAGTATTATAATGATTTACATACACTTTACTATCATTACCTGTATGAGATCATGCATCTAAATAAGTTATATACAGTTGTGACCCAGCAAACAGTGCATCCATCATAGAAGGCCAATGAAGTCATAACTTCACTGAAGTTCTTAGGAATCACTATTTCGATGGTTTTCACTTAAGAAATAAAGTTCCATAGACATACCAAATATAATACAGAAAAATTTCAATCCAAAAACTAACAAGGTATTTTTACTTGTAGAGGATATATAGGACTCACAAGATTTGAATTTAGATATTCCAAAACTGCCTTACCATGGTGTAGTTGTGAGCCACCTTCATAAGCTCTGTGCACCCTTGTGCATCGGCAAATGCTCGTATTCCCAAACAGTTGGATGGGTGCAAAAGCTTCATTAGAAAATGGCAGCAAACCTCTACTACTTGAGGGAGCTGGAGAAGGCAGGCAGCTGCTAGGAGGTTTTCAATGGTGTCTTCTTTTAATTCCAGGCAGCCTAAAAAAAAAATTGATAACAAATGCAAATTTATTTACTTAGTATTTACAAAAGAGATAGTATCGAAAAATGTTTTTATAAACAATCATAGCTCTATATAAATAACTCTACAGAAAAAGTGAAGAAAAGAAGGATTAATCTCCCTGACTGAACACCCCAGTATCCTGGAAATTACAGTGTTAGAAATATTTCTTTTTAAACTACTATTAATTCAACTATATAAAAAGCATAAAAAGAGAGACTGTACTGTATCAAATGGAAGAGAAGACTTGGACTATCTTGATATCAACCAGGCTGTGGACGGTTTTTTCATTGGGTTTCTTTTCTTTTTCTCATTGAAATTTGTGATAAAACTTGTATTATCTTCAGTGGCACAGAGCAAACCTCACAGCCATTTACTTCCCTGAAAAGAATGAAATAACTGCCTAGTGTAGTATGAATAAACCCATAAATACATCTTCAAAACAAGGCTTAACAGTCTTCAAACGCAGTGTTGCTTATTTGTAGTGTGACTTTAGGATTAATGTTATCTTAGTAACATATGGCAGGCTCCTCATAACACATATTTGCGCTAAAATAATTTATATTAGGGAAAAGAACCATTAATTAATACTTATATTGCTCTTAATTCTGTAATTTCATAAGTCTTTACCTTGCACTGACACACGTTTTAATAAATAAAAGGTAAAATAGAATAAAATAAACTTTAAAAATAATTTATTTTAGGCTGGTGTGGGTTCTCTGCTTGCTTTTTCTACCACTGTTGGGGTCAGGATTGAAGGCACTTGAGACGATAGTTCACGTTCAGACTCAGGTGTTTATTGTTTCTTAGCAATGTTATAGTCTCACAGCCGTGAGTCCTGTAGTCTTTCATTAGCAAGGCACAAAGTGGCGAACTATCTCTTGTTACAAGGTCTTTTAAGGCTAAACTATCCAATTAAGAAATAAAACCTAAATTATTTTCCCTTTTAACCCAATAACTGATCACTCAAAGCCCTCAATGTGGACTTTTCTGTCCAATTACAAAATACCACCCAAACCCATGAAGAAGAAGGAAGAAGAAGGAAGAAGAAGGTAAAGAACAACCTGCCTCCACCCTAAAACCTCCATCTTGCTTTATATTTATTTCTATATTCTAAAACCCCAAACTCTAAGTTTTCCACCCTGTGATATTATACACTTCTAACCAACTACACACCTGTAATCCCAGTGCTATTAATCAAGTTTGGAAGCCTTCTTCACAGCCTCAGGTCAAATGTAGTGTTCTCTTGTGAATCTGTGCATTTCAGCACAGAAAGTTTAAAATTCACAACATCCAGAGTTCCAACAGCTGGAATGTGTAATTCTTGTTATAATGCTCCCCCCAACCATAATATTAAATTTTATTTTTACATTAGACTCTTAACAATTTCTTACTTAAAATAACTTAAAAAACTACAAACAAAATATTAGAAGGATGTTTTGGAGAACTGAAAAAAAAAAGAATAGGAAAATAAAATGTGCAAATTTAATATAAATTGTTAAAAAATACTTCTGATTTTATTGTGCTGTGCTTGGAAAAATAATTTCCGAATGTAAGAGGATTAAGTGTATATTGATCTTTCTCTTAAAAGTATTATAGTTCAACACCTAGATAAACTGACTCTTTTCCCTACACAAGATTTGTATTTGTTGTCACATTAAAAAAAAAATCTAAAAATCTTAATAATTCTATTGCATGGTGCTAAGGAGCTCTAAAATCCTCAATTTCACAACAGCATGCCATTGAAAAGAGAAGATGCTTTATATTGCAATACCAAACTCAAAATACAGTAACATTAACACTGCACATCTGTTCTTTTCTCCTATCACTATATCTGGAGCTTTTAATACAAGAGGGAAACTGTGAAATTCTACTTTTACTAGATTTAGTTATAATACATCCTTTTGCAAAGGTCAGAGCATCAGATCAAGCGCACAGCCTAATTTCAGTGGGTTTCCTCTCCTTATTTTTATTATTTTATTAATGTCACATGAGTTTTTCTTTATGTTATCTAACCTTTTCTCACAATTTCTGTACACCACATCTTTATGCAATGTGGCCAACAATGAACTCAAAAAGTCTCTGGCCCTACAAAACTGATCCAGATAGCATTTGCAAAGTGATGTTAAGTATAGAAAGAATCACTTTCAAAATCCTAACTTTATGAGAAATGGTAACAGTCTCATGGTTTGGCCTTTTTACGGCTAAAGGTAGCTACCCTTAGGAGAAGAACCCAAAGGAATCAGTTGAAACCACATCAATCTATTTGTTTTCAAATGGAGATATTTTCTGTTCACTTTAAGGTACACTAGTCCTGGCACAGTATTAGTTGGAAAATAGTAGGATTCAACTAAGCTTAAATCAATAAAAAATATTATCTGTTTTATGAATAATTTAATTCTTTATGTAACTAACATGGACATTTTGAAGAAGATGTTTCACACTTTTATAGACGAGTGTGAACACATTTCTGCTTTACATTTTAATAGAGGAAGTAAACATACAATGGCTTCTGGGATATCTAGAGATATGAATATATTATAGCTTGACTTATTTTTAACTAAATTCTTAAGTACTAATTTACTACTTAATATATCTATGATAAAAGTTAGAAAAGTACACTCCGTATGAGTTAAAGAATTATTATTTGTTCTTCATTCTTTTATCTTCAATGATAGATAGCTCGAAATGTCTTCCAAGTCTTACTTATCTTCTTTTTTAAACATCAAGACTCCTTCATAAATTTGTTCACAAGGTCTGTATTCCCTTTTTCAGAAGAGTGCTATGACATTTTTATTCAAATTCCTCTGGGATATCAAGTGTTTAGCATGGTCAGAGTTTGATAAAAGAAAGCTGTTAAGAGGCTCTGTATATGAAATCTTCAGACAGTGTCATATTGGCAATTAGAAGATCCAAGCATCTATTTAAAAATGTTTAATGGGATATTCAAGGGGCATTAATATTACTGCTTCTTCAATTCACATCCCCCTCACATTTTTATGCAATAAAAGCTTGCACAAGTGCCTTAGTCTCAGAAAAACAAATTAACTAGTGCTTAAAATCTCCTTTTGTATTCCATTAATTAAGATTTAAAAATATGAGGAAAAAACAATCAGAAGAACTTTAGTGAATTCTAATTGTTATTCTAAATTATAGCTGTATTTGTGAAAAATTTTATGTGTGTTGCTTATGCAGAAATTAAAATGCCTGTCTTTAGCATGCATTCTCATAATGACTACATAAATTTTATTGCCTCATTACCAGATGTGAAGCAGAGATAATATAAGAATTCTCTGATATTCTTGTTCTGTTGCTAAATCTTTTCCTAAGTTCAGGGACACTTTTGTCTTGGGGTTGGTTTGTGGATTTTTTTTTTTTTTTTT
>VXBC01004062.1:99173-113127 GCA_013399945.1 Ploceus nigricollis | reverse complement strand
TTTTTTTTTCTTTTATTCTCTCTTCTACACTATTGACTATACTTTAGAACTATTTTTGTTTACAGTGAATCACTGTACCTTTGCCCACCTTTGTATGATGTTAAATTAGGTCAGTGTGTATCACAGGAACAGCCCCCCCACACCTATTGACCAAGAGATTGGACCAGTGGTGGGACAACTCAGTAGGTACAGATCATTTGCTCTGTGTATAAGCAATGAATTTTAACCTAAATTTGTAACACATCACAATATCATTTTACATCATGTGCATAGTAGTTTTTTTTCTCTTTTGTAATTACACACTAACCCATTCATAGCAAGACTCCTCAACATACCTAAGAGTGCTGTGTGTACAAGGGAAATCATGGGAAGTGTAAAGAAATTAGAAACAAATGTTAAAACTAATTCCTTTCAATCAGGTATTTATCTTTTTAACCTTTCTATTTCATGTGTCTTGATCAGTTGTCTGGCAGTTTTGAAATGTTGCTGAATGGAATTACTTTTGTAGGCTACTCAGTTTTAGGAGGTCTAATTTATTTTTTTAAAGGCAGTAAATGGTATCAAGATAATATTTATTCATTTTATGCATAGTAGATTAATTGACTACAATAAGAAATTACTTTCTTGAAAGAGCATCTAATTCCATTGAAGACTTGAAAAAGGTTATTAGAAAGGTGCTATGCCTCACATTGCTGTAATAAACCCTTTTGCTGTTTTTTATCTTAATCCAAGTCTTAGGTACTTTTAGGTAGCCAATCACCTAATCACCCTGACCTAATCACCCAAGATATCCTTTTACAGTTCACGGAGAGAAATAGGAGGTCTTGGAGCAATTTTCACCTGCTCTGTTTCAGTCATGTACTACAGAATGAGATTAATCACTCCCTGAATGGTTTTTTCTTGATTTCAGCTACAAAAGGAGCACCTTCTTTTGACTTACTGAGACACTACTCATATTCATATTTGTTGATATGAATTCAGTTCCTCTGCTCCCAAACACAGTGCTGGAATCATTACAGCCACCAGGTTTCAGGTGATGAAACACTCTGGGTTCAATTCTGATGATCAGCTCTCTCTGTTATGGTCAATTCCTGGCAGTGACATAGTGTGTAAAATCACCTCTTATGTCTATCCCTGAACACCAGTCAATGAAGAATGCTATAAAAAGTATCTTTTGTGTAGCAGAGCATCTTTTAGTCTCCAGTTTGACCTATGCATTAAAAGATAAATTTTACATTGTATTGTCTTCCATACTTATTGTAAAGGTGAAGATGTTTTCAGAAAAGAAAACAGGACACAATATATTCACTTAGCAGAAGTTTCTTCTGATCAAACTGTGTTTTATTTTCAATTAATTATTTGCTGCAAACCACATTCATTAGTTGTACTTGAGGAAGAAACCATTCTATGGCTAATTGTGTTTATTTAGAATCATAGAATGGTTTGGGTTGGAAGGGACTGTAAATATCATCTATGGGAGAACAAATGCGGGACAGAACAGAGAGCACAGCAGAGCTTATGGAACGTGATGCTCTGGCTTTGGTGGGATACAGACCCTGGGAAAAGTGACCACAGATATGAAAAAGAATTAGGAAAAGAACTGCATATGTAACTATCAAGGTCTTTGAAATGATGTAGTTTTGAAAGGCTGCCAAGTAATGTGAACAATAGGCTATCTGTAGCTAGTGGGAATTTTTTGCTAAAAGCTGTGGCTGCCTGGAGCTGTAACAGTATAAAACTGCACGTGAGATCAATACTGCGACTTCAATGAATTACTTCAATGACTTTGACTCCGACTTCAACTTCTTTTTCCTCGGGCTTTGGCTTCTTGTATGGACTACTTTTTGCAACCCTCCTTTGAAGTCCCGTCCCTCAGTCGCACAGCAATCATCTACTTCCAACCCTCCTGCCATGGGCAGGGATACGTCGCACTAGACCAGGTTTCCTCCACTCAGCCTGGCCTTGAACACTTCCAGGGTGGGGCATCTCCAGCTTCTCTGGGCAACCTGCTGCAGTACCACAACACCCTCACAGTAAAGAATTTCTTCCTATTATCCAATCAAAACCTACTATACTTCAGTTTGAAGCCTTTGTTCTGTCTCTATGTGCTCATGTATATATTCCCCCTCCACCTCTCTTGCAGGCTCCCTTCATTTAAGTATTATGTATAAAGTAATTTCATAAATGATTCCAGAGACATAAATATGCAGCTTGTAAAAAATGAAAAAAACACCATCACAGTAATATGTGAATTCTTATAAATTAACTAGATTCACTCTTTTAAAATACTGTACAATTATTTGCAGCCTAATGACATATCTTGCGAGTAAGTGGACTAAACTGGCCTAATCACGTGACCTTTGTCAGTACTGCCAGTCCCCTTTACTTAAATAGTGTGGAAAATTACAACATTGCAGAGCGATAAGGAAATGCTATTAACAAATTAAAATCCCCCTGAGCAGGAAACTTCTCACAAATGTCTGGCTAAAGATCAGAAAACTATATTAACCAAAATAATCCACAAAGTGTTACCTTTTCATCTCCTGTTCTGAAAAAAAAACCCTCAAAGCTACAAACCAAAACACCTCTGTTGTATAACTGAAATGTCAAGTTTTAAAGAAAATTTGTCCACTGACTCATACACATCAGCTTTTTAGAGAGAGACATTAAAAGGTTGTTTTCTCCTTATGCCATTCATGTGCCTTAGCTCATTTTATACACTTGAACTTAGTCACCTGTAAGATGTACATACAAATAACAGGACTAAAAGCAGCAAATCATTTTAGCTGTGAGCCTCATCTTAATAAAACCTTTTTATCAATTGTGAAGAAAGACATGTTAGCACTCTGAGATAGAAGATATGTTTTTCCATTAGTTATAGAAAAATTGTTAAAATATGAACATCATTCTTGAGATTATATGCTAAATATTACTGGTTTGTACTTGCACAGATGACCATTATGTTAGCAATTTTGTCACTGATAATTCAGCTAATATACAGGCATTGCATTTGGAAATTTTAAGCTTAATTATGTATATAAATAGAGGAACAAAAACTCACAGGTTAAAATAAAGAAAAATAAAAAGCCAAGATAAAAGTTACCTCAAAAAATACGTAAACAGAAATTACTAATTAAATTTCAAACAGCACAAATCTTGCACTCATTCACAAAATAAGCTGGGAGATGACAAGAATTATTCCAAAAAGCTCATTTCATCTATAAGGCCTTAGCTTTTTTTAACTGCTTTTAGTCAATGCATTTCAATACTTATGTTTGCTTCCAGACTGTACGTTCTGCTCATCATGCTGCACACATCAAAAGGCACTCCAGGAATTTATGTTTGTAAACAAAAGCAAACTTCAGCTTGAGAAGGGGGGGAAGTTTCATTCCACAAGACTTGTACCAAATATTGAGTACATCTTGGTGAGATACAACCTTTCTATTACACTGAACACAGTCAAGCTTTGGCCTCTGGTGGGAAAAAAATAAATTAAAAAAAAAAGGAAAAAAATGTCTCAACGACAAAGGAGCTCAGCTTTCAGGTTTGAAGGAGCAGTATTTTATTCTTCACATCTGAAGGTAGCTCAGATGCAGGAACACTCACCTCTGCCAGATAAGCTTCTTAACTTCTCAGGTAATGATTTGGCAGCTTGTACTACAGTAGCACAGAGCAGTTCAAATCCATGCTTAAAGAACAAAGAGTTACAGAAATGGAGGCATCAATTGCCAAGAAAAGACTTGCTTATGAGTCCACCTTACAGTCTAATGAAATCTACTTTTCTTTGGTCTGGATTGCACTGCTGGGAGAAGTGAGTACACCAGTCACATCCTGTTCTGAGGGTACATTTCATCACAGCTGCTGTCAGATGGGCACAGAGCAGAAAGGCAGTGAAGGTGTTTTACAATGCAGGAGCAGGAGTAAGCACCTGAAAGGTGAGGACCTCTTTCACAAAGACTTTGCAATTACCATTGCAATTTTCATTATTCTTTTGCTTTTGTTTTGGAACTGGAGATACACAGCCAGGCAGCTGAGCTCAAGAGAGTGGATATGTGTACATATCTCCAGTGTAGGAGCTCCAGAAAGAAACACGTTAAAGAGACAGACCATCCTACAGCAGCCTGTCTAATCACTTCACTGATGCTATTTAAGCAACAGGCTGGCATGTGCCTGTTGGCAACATAGAGAGATGATACTCCATTCAGAAGAACACTCACTTTCCAGCCATGTCCTGTATTAATGTTCAATACCTGTTTTAAGCTCTCTTTAGAGATGAAGAACTTTGAGCCTAGCAAGGGACAGCTTTAAAAATGCACACTGCAGTGCACCCAGTTATCTGCTCTTCTCCTCCATTCTCATTGCTTCCCTGTGTCTGTCTGAATTTATTTTCATTGACTTCTCCAGAATAGCAGATTGCATCATAGTACAAGGAAACACAGTCACTATCTACCTCTCAATAATATTCTAGACCATTCTGAATACTCAAAATTTATGGATATCCAATTCAGATCTCTTTCCTAAGCAACTCTCATATACTTTGCCAAAAGAATGAGACAACAGCTGGTTCCTGGTACATAATTGCCAATTCTGTCCGTTAATGAAGTATCCTGGGTAAAAGGAAGAATAACAATTCATTGGAGTGTAGTGTAGAGCTCCAGGAATGAGCAAGGACTTTGTGTTTCAGTGACAGGAATGGAAAGCATCTGCTCCAGATGGAAACAAGATCCTCAGAGACTGGCTAAAAAAAAAAAAATTAAGGAGGCAGTCAGTCTCTGCAGTTCTTTCAGATAAATGTGTCTCTGAAGTTCTTTCCTACAGACCTGAATTACGTGAAAGCCCACAGTTTGTTTTAGGATCAGAAAAATATTCGGTGAAGGAAGGTATTTTTATCCAAGCAGGCTGACATTCACAGGGGACAGAAGACAACAATCTGATCCTACAGTTACACTGAGGAATTTTGAAAGATTCTTGCATTGTACACATGGGCAGTATAGCTGAGAATTTAATCCAGGTGCATAAATAAGAATCTTATGAGGAACACTATATATGAAAATGTCAATCTGAAATGTAACTGGAGCAAAAGTACATATGAACTTTGAAGTGTAGTCAGTGCGGAACATCCATGGATAGATAATCTGAATTACGGCTCTACAGATCGTGCCATCACTACCACTTCCTACTTCCTAAACTAGAACAACCCTGATAAAGAAGGCTTCTTTGGATAACTCTCTTTGCAACACTCTCTTTATTGACTCCTGAAAAGTATAGCATGTATCATGACAAGTATCTGCTTCTAGAATAGAGTTTCACAGGGGATCCTCCACATCCAGAAGTTAAATTTATTCACGGTCTATGAGCAGCTAGTATGATATGCGACCATTTTTCTCTACTCTCCGTTACACAACAGCTGACAAAGTCTTTCAGATCAATTCACTTACCTTAATTTGTCCTTTTATCACTCATCCCAGAGTTCCTGGAACAAATGATCTCCCATCTGAAATGAATGGAAATTTAAAGGCCTATTCTCTGCAAGCGCAAAGTCAACCATCAAATACACGGCAGAGAAAATGTAGTGGGACAGCAGCAGGTAAGTCTCCTTCAAAAAGTGCTACTTAGACATGGTCCACCTTCACAGGGATCTCTAACATGATACTACAGAATAAGTAACTCTTGAACAAACTCAACATGTCACAGAGGTAGAGGCAATGACCTTTATAATATCAGGGTAGCCCCACCTCTCAATGTGATCAATATATACTAGAGAGAAGTAGCCTGAAACACTGTAAAAATGCCACCAGTACCTAAAATCCAAGCATTATTTGTCTGATCACAAACTTTTAATAAAATATCTTACATTGTATCCGTTAAGTTAAGCTTGTCTGGGACTTCCCTCTAGCACTGAGGCAAAGGGGAATGAAATGGCCTCAGTTTTACTCCAAACACTGTCATCCTCCAAACAATGGCAGTCACATTCAAACAACATGTTGTAGCATAATCCAGTGGCTGTGATAACACCTGGACTCTGACACTAATAACTGGCACAAGCCAAAAGTATGCTGAGTTGTCCCCAATGTTTGTTCACATAAACTGACTTTCACCACTTAAAAAAAAAAAAAGTCCCCAAACCAAAACCAAGAAAGAAATCTCCTTGAGATATTTAATTAATATAGTTTCTGTGCTGCAAGAACCTCAGGGTCCTTGTGCTTAAAGGCATGTTCCTACTTGCTACATCCCTGCTGTCTGCCCTGTGTGTGTTATTAGCTATAACACTGACAAAGGCACTTGACAGTACTTTAATTAAAGAGTCTCCCAAATAAAGTTTAATTAAAAGCTATACAGCAGAGCTTGAACCTCCTCCATGTATGAAATATTCTCTATTTTTTTTTTTAGATATGTATAAATAAATCAAGGATTTTTAGTTTTCTATTGCTTAAATGGGTTTTGCTTTTCCAGTTTCATTAACAGTATGAAAGCACCAACCTACTCTTCTGATCACTGTCGGGAATGCATGCTAATTAGATATCCCAATGCTAATTAGACTTCCCAATATAGAAAATCTATAGTAACTTCACAGCTCTTTTGTATCTTCAAAGGAGGGCTCCCACAGTCACCAATAGCAGAAAAACAACAGAATATCAATCTGTAGTTTCAGTCTTCTCTGAACTATTGAAGCAAAATTGAAAATAATGAAAACTCAAATTTTAAGATCAAGAAAGAAGCACTACCTAAGAAAATAAGGTGAAGAAACACTCATCTGTATAACTTCTTATATTGAATTCTTAAAAGATCAAAGATTACACATCCATCTATCCCAGGGCACTAAGATCTCAATCATAGATTTTTTTGCTGTCAATCATCTTGCTGCTTGAAAAATGAAACATACTTTCTCCATAGCCATTGCAGCTCCATTGCAGCTAAGCAGTGGCTTCTGATTTCCTCAGCTGGCTCACAAGGAGCAAATATGCAAATAAGCAAATTTTGTTTCCTATTAAGTTACAGTTCTGCTGTACCACAGACAAAACATACCTTACAAAAAACAGTGGTAAAGCTGTTTTAATTTATCCTTGTGAGCCCATGTATAGAACAAGAAGCATATAATTTTGATGGAGTGTTTTTCTAATAAATTTACATCATCTACATAATTTGAATTATTACAAGTTGTAATTATGTTATAATGTAGCTATGTCATTAGAAAACTTTGTGCATATTTCAGATAAAACAATATGCAGTCACTACATTATTAATTTGTTTACAAAAATATAAGTTAAATATATATTAAAAAATCCCAAAACACTTCCAAAACAACCCCAAGACTGACCTAACACAGAGTTTATTGTACATATTTTAACACATGCCAATTTTTTCAGCTTTAATCAAATTCTGTTTTACAGGGACACTGATCACATAACTTTAAAATTACATAATTATTCACATTGAAGCTTCACAGAAACTTCAACATCCTTTATTATCTTTAAATCACTACTTTTGGTTGTCTAATTTTCTGTCTTCCTGTTACTACTCTTAGACTGGTAGGTGCCTTCACTCAGGAGCTGCTCTAAACAAGGCTGTAAAAGACTTGATGCTCTGCTGGTCACTGTGTAATTCTACCTCGCCAATTATTTAGAAATCTATTTGCGTACAGAACCACAGAATCACAGAATAAGCTGAGTTGGAAGGGGCCCTCAGGGATCACTGAGTTCAGCTCTAAGCCCTGCACAAGACCACCCCAAGAGTCACACCACGTGCCTGAGTGCACAGTCAAAATGCTTCTTGAACTCTGTCAGGCTTGGTGCTGTGACCACTTCCCTGGGGAGCCTCTTCCAGGGCCCAATCTCCTCTGAGTAAAGAACTTTTTTCTAATATTCAGCCTGAATGTCCCCTGAGATAGCTACAGGCCATTCCCTTGGGTTCTGTACTGGTCACCACAGAGAAGAGATCAGTGCCTACCCCTCCTCTTCCCCTCATGAGGAAGTTGTAGACTGCAATGAGGTCTCCCCTCAGTCTTCTCGAGGCTGGACAGACCAAGTGACCTCAGCTGCTCCTCAAGACCCTTCACAAATCTCGTGGCCCTCCTTTGGACACTCTCTAATAATTTAATGTCTTTCTTAATATTGTGGTGCCCAAAACCACACACAGGACTCAGGGTGAGGCCACCCTAGTGCAGAGCAGAGCAGGACAATCCCCTCTCAGGCTTCTCTGGTGACGCTGTGCCTGATGAACCCCAGGACTATTTTTCCTTATGTGTCTGGTGTACAAAATCTCCCCTTTGATGAACTTTAATTCTGATACTTTGCAACCATATTAGATTGTATTCGTGAAGGGTCTGATATCAGTTTACAATATCCTCACCTATAATAATGTTTTTCATAGACATATATATTTTATCCTTCTTAAACTCCTACTTAGTATGTACAATTCACAGTAAAAATGAAATAATTTCAATAGATTATAAAAAAATATAAACCTGATTGAATTACAGATAATAAGATGTGGAAATGGTTCTATCTTTTAAATCACATCTAAACATATTTGCACTGTAATACTTTTAACTTCTACATTTTTGCAAACAAGTCCATATTCAGCTGTATTTTTTTGGATTTGTTCAGTTGTCTCCAGGGAAAACCTTTTCTGTAACAGCAGCAACTATAAGTGATTTTTTTTTCAAGCTCCTTGAATTAAGAAGGTAGTGACAGGAAAAAGAAAATAGGAGTAAATAACTGCCCATTTGTCAAAATTTTTTCTATTCCTGAGTTAAAACAATAAAAAGGTCACAGACCAGATAAAACTGGTCACAGACATGAGTTGCTGAAAACTTTTTCACACATTGTGCAATCAGTAATTGGAATTTGGCAGCCGGATTCTCCAGATATTCTGTCAAAGTCTAGACAGATGTATGCTCCAGATTAGAGATTGAATGTCTGAAAGGGAATTTCTGTTGGCTTCTGTGCTTCTGGGTATCTGAACAGTGGCTATTTTCTTAAATTTCCACTTGTCCACATCCATGCAGCACAAGGAAAGTGAACTGACTCAAAGGGAAAGGGGACATGAGCTAGACTGGTGGTAAATAAGGAATCAGAGTGCAAGAAAGGAGATAAGAAACTAGGAATCTAGATAAATTATATGAGATGATGGGAACAAAATGGGAAAAAAAATTAAGGTTTTTCTCTGGCAAGGTCAAGGGAAAACAGGGTGATTTACTGAGAAGCCTAGATTGTCTTTAATTTCAATAAACTGAATAAGTTTGGCACTATTTTCTAGGAATTCATGAATCACGTGAGTTATCACTGAATTCTACATAGCACTTTTGAATGCCCTTACCCTCTGTGCAAGGTTGCCAAAATTAATGATAAGCTGTGTATCCAAGGTATACCCACCATTTTTTAGAGAGGTTGCTATTTGGATTTGGCTAAAACTTCCAGGATCAATAGAAACAATTGTGTTCCGGTGCCTGCAAACCTTCCCCAGCATTGTTTAATTTATTAGCATAATTGTAGCTAGGAAATTTAGGTGTCTGCTAAGATATCTGATGCAGAGAAAAGGAAGAGAGAAAGAAATAATCCCACATGAAGGAGATAAGGACACAAGCTAAGAATAAATAAGGATAAATAAGAATAAAATAGGATAAAGAACCTGATGGAATAGAAATGCAAGACAAAGTAATCAAAGCCAGAATGATCTATGGCATCCAATATATTTAATCTTTGAGCACGTAAAATTGTCTCACGTTTCCCAACCCTCATCACTCTTCTGTTGTCATTAAGTATTTGTGAAGCTTGCAAGTGTAAACTTAAGACATTTTAAAGTCTTATTTGGTCTCCAAAATTAGTTAGAAAAAAGGAATAATGGCATATTACCAGTGCAAGTGAAAGACATTAGAGGTGTTGGTTATCACCTTAAGTTTCTAATTCTTCAAGGTGATTACAACAAGGTGTTACAACAGTACATAATGTTGCCATTTCTGAGTCAGTTTGGACTGTGTGACTGTTTAAATGAATGAATATTACAGATGCAAATTCCTATGAGGCAAATTAGAAAACACATGAATTATACTAGCTGTGGAATTCTCCTTTCATCCATTTGTGAAGTCTGGCCTTTATTTACCTTACACGAAAAAGAAATTTTCAAGTTTTACATCTCATATAATGAAGAGAGTACATCACATGGCACAGAGAATCAAGGAGCATAAAGGAGCTGAAAATTTTAAACGTTTTTGGTAAGCAGAGGTTTGCTTCTTCTACCTTTTCATTGCCTCATCCAGTCTCCAAAGTTCTCAGAGATAACCATAGATAGCTTCATTCATCTTGAAAATGTTTATCTTTTTTCTCCTCTTTCTTCTGAATCTCCTTCTTTCCTTAATCTACACTTACATGCTATCTCTTACTGTCAATAACAACTATTTGTATCTTTCCAGGTGATATTTTAGTGAAAACTGAGACAAAAGAACAATACAGTACTTTAGGATTTCCGCAGTTTTCTTTCCAGGGGAACAATGGTGTCCCTTATCTTACCTCCTCTATCTTTAACCTTCCTCCTACAAAATGATTTAACATTACCCACAGTCTTTTTGCTGTTCTGTGCCAAGGTATTCTTGATTTTGGCCCAGTATTCCTGTGCCATTCATTCACCAAGGAATCAGATTGTATCCTTCTTATGTGAACTATTTCATTTGGACAGACCATAGCTTGAAACCTAGAGATTTCAAGGTTCCTGAGTGGCACATTCCTGAGTGGCAAAGCCACAGCTGAAGGGAGAAGGTATTACACTTTTAACACGTAGAGTACTACCTAAATGACGGTCTTACATTCCTAGAACATTTATTTCTCAAACGTTATTCTCAGAGTATTTTTAGCTTAAATTATGCTTATTTGCCGTTTCTGTTTTCTATTAAGATGGTAAAGCTAATATGTCATAAAAAACCCAGAACATATCCTGATTAAATACATCAAAGTAAACAGCAACTTGTGATTAAATTATTATATGTGTATTTAGAGCAGATTAAAACTGCAGGGTTTGGGGTATCCATTTAAAATTGAATCTAAATCAAATATATGATAGAATCATCATGATAAAAATATGGTTAATTTAAACAATACAAGGATGTCTTTTAAGAAATAAATAGAAAACAGTATATATTTCATACTTAGGAAATAAATAGAAAACAGTATATATTTTATATTTATGTGATTCGAGGCAAATCTTATAGGCAGTTGCACTCTTTTAATTACTTTATTTTGTAACATTAGCGTTCTTTCTTTCAGATTAATGCACTTCAGTTACAATGTGCATAACAAGTTGCTTAAGAAGGATAAATGCCAAATCTATAATGCATTAAAATGTAAAAACTATTCACAAGAGAGCTTTGAGTTATTAACTCTGAATTGTGAGTTATTCATAAGTTTACACTTCAAAACAGAGTACCAGCATATGAAAGGAAATTAAAGTGAAAACATCTGGCTCACAGTAAAACCTTTTAAAACATTTTCTTACTTAAACTTCAATTTTTTTTTATTTCAAATTTTTAAAGATTTATGAAATTATTTAAACTGAGATTTGATTAAGAAGAAAACAGAGGATTATTCTTCCTATTCTTCCTAAAAATACAACTGTTCCTTCAGTGATCTTATGTAATTTGAATCATGAGGGTATGAGGCCTCTTTTTAAGTATTTGAAAGCCAAGAAAAATATATCATTTTCTTGACTGTCCCATTGAACTTGACAAGTCTGAAATATTTAACAGTTTTGAGATAAGAGATAACAATCTGAATTCATCCCTCGAAATGGTAAATAAACATTTTGGATGATTAAGATTAAAAAGAAAAATATTTAAACAAAAAATACAATTAATTGGAATGTAGCAAACAAAAATATCAACATCCGCCTTTATAGGAAGTATATAATGTATGCACCACAATACCTGTATATGCAAACTGAACAAGGTCCCACAGTGCATTGGGGTCTATGCCTTCCATTTTGATCTCTTCTTGCTTGGCTTCACAAACATCACTTGTAAACATGGCAGCAAAGTAGTCAGAGACAGAACTGAGGACAAGTCTGCAAAAAAAGTAAGAAACTGGTATAAGTTGCTTGGATATATATATTAGAAATGTCACGTATTTATAAATGTCTTTAAAATTATTTTCATAATAATTAAAAATTATTAGGAGGAACATATTATTAATGCACATTGGCAGCAAAACACAGAATGACATTTAATTCTAATTTGGTTTTGCCTCCTGTGATATGAACCAAGTGGTACTTTAGCACATGACTACAAAACAGACATAGAAATTAGCACTCATTCTTTCTGACAATCTTCCAGTCATGCATATGTCCCAACTGTTAACAAGATAATCTCTCAGTATCAAATCATCAACTTAATAATGACAGGCATTTCATAATCCAGAGGTACTCTTCTTTGTTCTTAAAGGCTTATTTGTTATAAACTTTAATAATAGCATGTGACTTTAGACAATCTATAAACCTTCGACTAAACTGTTAGTAGCTTAACATGATACTCACTATAATATGTAATAAAATCACTGTGTAATACAATGTTTTTGTTAATAAACATGTCCAAGGAAAATAATTTGAAAATACTTAGCTTGCTGTTTAGGGATCTGATATAGATAAATCAATACCACAGCAAGTATCAGGTATGACTGTAATTACTGGGGATTTAAGTCAAGACATTCCTCCAAATACCATCTACAGTGAAATTTTTATCTTGTTAGGACTGAATATTCACAGATGATCTTGAGATAGAAATGTGGTACAGCTATAAATCATGTGCTTCCATAAAGATGGTCACATTTCTGGATTAATTTGAAAACATGATATACAAACATATTAATAAAACACAAAACAATCACAACTGGAGAACTTGGAAACTGAGAGAAAAACAATTAGCCTTTTGTATATTGTTAGCTAGTTTGTCCAGGGCAAATTATTATTTAAAAAAATAGCAAAGATAAACAAGTTAATTCTTATCAGCCACCATGGTAATTGATTGCCTTTGCTCTCTCAGCTCACCCCAATAGCTAAGTAAAATATGACAGCTTGAATTGGCTTCCTAATTTTACAGTGCTTTAAGCTGCTATATTTTATCAGCAAGTAGGGCAGATTGAAGACATATATATGATCTTTGCCTCTAATGATGGGAAATGACTAAATAGTTATAGTACTTTTATCACTTTTCATGTTGTGCTAAACTCCAGCAATCATGAATTTTAGAAGTAAACATCCTAATTCATAAACAGTTCACATTTATATTTATGTAATGACTAAAAGTCAATAGATGGACTACAAAAGATGAACTTAGAAATAGACCTTGGTGCTGTCACCAGAAACTCCTAGTTTACTATTTTTTCATCATTGAAGAACATTTACTTCTATGTTTGTTTATTTATTCTTATTTATATATTATTATATTTGTAAATCTTCTTCTAGCACTTTTTCTGACCACTTTTAAGTAAGTGACTTTATTGTTCATAGATGCTTTAACAAAAGCATCACAAAAATCACAGAAAAGAAAAACATGATGATTTTCTATGAGATAAAAATTCTCACAGATAGCAGAGATGTAATTTAGATATGTGATGGAGATTTTAATTTGAGACCATTTCATTCATGGAGATTTAATTTAATTTCATTTGTCATTAGCTGTTGCTTCAGCTTTACNTGTAAAACAAACAAAAAACAACAGAGGGAGGGCAGAAAATAAATAACAGAAGGATTAAATCTCTTTCACAAACTTCTATAAAAATATGTGATTTTCCACAGTTTGTGTGAGGAAAGCCAAAGATGTTATCTAATGGATTTCAGCTGCAAAGGAGCAGTCAGTCTACAGGAACACACAAGAGCCAGTCCAAAGTGGGAAAAAAATGAAAAATAAATAAGACACATGTCAGGTACTCAGCATTAGCCATTTTTCTTAGAAGTTTATCCCTACTGGTTC
>VXBC01004062.1:84826-98326 GCA_013399945.1 Ploceus nigricollis | reverse complement strand
CGGTATATATATATATATATATATATATATATGGTCAAATGTAAAACAAACAAAAAACAACAGAGGGAGGGCAGAAAATAAATAACAGAAGGATTAAATCTCTTTCACAAACTTCTATAAAAATATGTGATTTTCCACAGTTTGTGTGAGGAAAGCCAAAGATGTTATCTAATGGATTTCAGCTGCAAAGGAGCAGTCAGTCTACAGGAACACACAAGAGCCAGTCCAAAGTGGGAAAAAAATGAAAAATAAATAAGACACATGTCAGGTACTCAGCATTAGCCATTTTTCTTAGAAGTTTATCCCTACTGGTTCGTACCACCTATCAAAGAAGATGGCTTAAATGAGCAGAAAGGTTCTGTGATATAGCAGCTCACCTACAGAAGCAAGACAAGCTTTTGAACATAGGGATAAAAAAAGAGGATTGGTTTTTTTACGTGTCTTATGTTAATCAATATTTAACAGAAATACTGAATCAGGTATTTCATCAACTTACTATAACCAAAAGACTAAGCTTCAAGACGCTAACTTTTACCTTGGGAAGTGCTCTGCAAGTTGAACTGAAGTGAGAGGAACTTGCTAATTACACTTAATTCTGAAAGGTGACACCTTTTGTAAATCTTTATTGTATTCCAGGGTTGAGATGGAAGATGAAAAGTAAGAAATCAAAGAGATCAATTAATTTGTAATGATCTGCTGCTTTTTGTAGATCAGAAGACTCCAAACATTCCTAAATCTTGGTTTAAAGGCATGTTGACCTATTAATCAAGAAAGGTCAGGTGGCTGAGGATGTCACCTTTTCAACTTCGGATCTAGCAGAGTGAATACATAATAAACTCTTTCATCCTTCACAATCATAGCAGGTGACTCATGGCTTAAAATGAGTTTGTGAACCCAGAAAGATTTTCTCCAGATTAAGGGACTTCTTTCTCTTTACAACTAATTTCAGCCTGATCAATTTCTGGTTTCTTTTATAAGTAACCCTGATTAGGGTTGTGACCTTTTTTCCCAGGATATCAGATTTTATTTCAGTTTATTATAGAATATTTTTTTGCTACTTTCACAATTGTTTTCATATACACTTTTGATAGAGAATTGCCTCAACACTGATGGGGCATTTATTAATTAATAGAAGCAAACAAACCTTGATCACTTAAAATCTTTAAGAAAACTCCTACAGAATTTTACTGCCAACTGAGTAGAATATCAGATGTTACTTGGACTAAAAAATCATAGGCAAGACACTATTTTTTCTCCACGTATATTATGCTAGAACACATAGGAGCTGAATATTCTCAAGAACTGGGTCCATGAGAATCTCATGAGATTTAACTAGACCAAATGCAAGGTGCTGCACCTGGGTTAGGGTGCAGTATCAATCCAGGCTGAGGGATGAATGGATAGAGAACAGCCCTGCTGAGACAAGTAATGCTTCTGGATGAGAGACTGGACACAACCCAGCCATGGGCACTCACAGCCCAGAAAGCCAAATGTGTCCCAGGCTGCATCAAAACAGCAACCAGCAGGGTGAGGGAGGGGATTCTGCCCCTCTACTCTGCTTTGGTGAGACTCCACCTGGAGTACTGCATATGAACAGCTTTCATTTACAAAGATTCTAGGGAAAAAATTGTAATATTAAGAATTTTTCCACACTACATTTTAATTTTCATTTACCTTTTGACAGATGGCATTGTGAAAGTATGCATATATCTATCTCTGTAGACTTATTTATATGCTCATAAGTATTATTTCTTTTAAAAAGCTGCAATTTCAAGCTCTGAGTTCTGAAAGTAATAAAATCTCACATTCAATGAATAGTGGTATAATTCACAGCACAGGAAGGACATCAACCTCTTAGAGTGAGTCCTGGGTCACCAAAATGATTAGAGGGGTGGAGCACCTCTCCCATAGGGAAAGACTGAGGGAATTTGGCTTTTTCAGCCTAGAAAAGAGAAGACTTAGGGATGACTTAATTGCTGCCTTCCAGTACCTGAAGGAGCCTTTAAGAAAGTTGGGGAGGGACTCTATACAGTCATGTAGTGATAGGACAAGGGAGAATGTTTTCTAAGTAAAAGAGTAGGTTCCTTCACCCTTCGAAGTCCATTTCAGTTACTGCACCTTTTTTCAGTCCATAAAGTAATAGCATTAGTATTCTGGTTTAATACAGTAATAAAATATCTCTAGCTGGAAAAGGACCCTTAAGGCTCCTAAAACAAAAATAAACCATGTGATTAAGCGCATGATCAGATGCTCCTTAAACTCTTACCACTTCCTGGGAAGCCTGTTGGAGCGACTTACCACCCTTCTGCTGAAGAACCTTTTTCTAATATCCAGTCTGAACTTCCCCTGACTTCATTCCATTTCCTTGGATCCTGTCACTGGTCACCAGACAGATAAGATCACCACCTGCCCCTCTGCTGCTCTCCTTGAGAAAGCTGTAGACTGCGATGAGGTCATCCCTCAGCCTTCTTTTCTGTAGGATGAATAAGCCCAGTGACCTCAGCTGCTCTCCTTGTCCATTTTTCCTTCAAAACCTTTCACCACCTTGGATGCCCTCCTCTGGACACGCTCCAGCAGTGTGATGTCCTTATATTGTGGCTTCCAGAACTGCACACAATACTCAAGATGAGGCTGTACCAGCACAGAGCAGAGAGAGGCAATCACCCCTTGATGGGCTGGTGATGTGCCTGGTGCTTCCCAGGGCATGGTCGGCCCTTTTGCCAGGGCACTGCTGACTCTCACTCAACTTGCCAGCAACCCAAACCCCCATATCAAGATTATCAATCAAGGTTAATATTAAAAGCTTATCTAAATTGCCTTGCTGCTCCTCTGATAGCAGGAATTTTTGCTGTTGTTTTTCTTCTTTCCCAACCATATTACTTGAATGAATTGTTTTTAAACTCACAGACAGTAGGCTGCATTAAACAACTCTGTTCAGATGAGTTCAGATGATATGGGAAGCTCCTCAAACCTTACAGATATCTGGGAATAACACAGGGCTGCTGTATTGCTTTTACTCTATGTTTTCCACGTGGATCTGTTACTGACTAGTGTCAGAAAACAGGTCTTCAGACTATAATGTGCATCTTCAGACTAATGTGCATTTTTCTTCTTTCACTCCCTGCTTCTAGACTTTCCTTCCTTCTCTGCCTGGTTCTCCTTTCTTTTCTGCCTGGTTCTTTATTCTTTCATCTTGCCTTTCAGCTAAACTTTCTCCATTATTTTTTCCTCATTTTACTAACACTATTTTTTTTAACTTTGTCTCTCTGTAGTAGCGCTCAAAATGTATTGAAGAAGTTGTTACCACCCAGAGCACTGAAACAGACAATGTTAACTGCATTTTATTTAAGGAGTTTTATTAAATTTATCTTCACATGTCATTCAAATACTAGTAGAAAGATTTGGGTAATCTTACTAAAGTATTTCTTTGTTTTATATGTTATTGGTAATTTTCCAATAGTTTTGTACTACCTTTTCTGCTATGGTAAGAGTCCCCCATGATGCTTTTCTTGAGTATTGGAAAGAAAAAAACCTCCATTTTTTTTGATATTAAGGGAAAACAGAAAATAAAAACTTGGATTTCTCATTATACACTCAACTATACCTGACATATTATAACAACAACAAAAGTAAATTCCTTGGTTTCTCAACAAGTGCAATGGAAGTCAGTCAAGCTGAGGATGTAACTCCCCTTCTACATCTTCTTCGCATTTTTTGGTTTTATTGAATTTTCTGTTTTATTGAATCTAGTCTCTGTTATATGGGAGTGTTTTAATTGGATAGGGGCAGGTGAATTTTAGCCTTATATCACATTTGTTCTTTTTTTGTTTCCCTTCAGCATAGAGCTCCTATCTTGTTTTGTGCAGCATTACTAATCAAAATGTCTTAAACTTCAGTCTGTGTTTAGAGATGCTCTAACATTTATGCAGTCCTAGATGTAAGTTTTAATGAACTCTCCAGCACAAATATTAAGGTCTATCTATCATTTGCAGTGACTTTAGCTCTTTTCTTCCCAGGATTTTTGATGTTTCTTCAGCAGCTGTAAAATACAGCATTTCAAGTACAGTATCTAAAACCAGTGCAATTCATGTAAATTGCCTTCACTCAAAACAACCAAATCATTGATGGCAAACACATATTCTTAATTTTATGTTGACCCATGTGATTATTGCTTGATTAACAATTTTCATTTACTCTGATCATGCCACTATAGTTCTGAACAATATTTACTTCCCGAATGCACAACAGGAGTACGTGGAAAATGAAAGCAGAGATGAATGATCTGGGAGAAATACAGAAACATTGTGTCAACATAAAAAAAAATGGAATTACAGAGGCCCAAAGGTCAGGTACAGATGAAGACAGCAAGGGATTTGATAATAAAGAAGGGTTTCTGCAAATAACCTGGAAGCAAATGCAAAACTTTTGAAAGATTTTGTGCACTGCTCAAAAAACCTTTAATTGGCTCAGTCTTTTTTTTTTTTTTTTTTTATTTATTATGTTGTGTTTTGAGGACAAGTTTAAGGTGTAATACTGGAGGAAGATCTACAATGTTACTAAAGGGCCACTCTCTATCTGTAATGGATCATGATAATTGCAGGAGGTTTCTAAAAACTGGAAAAGTCAATTTCCATGTCAATCCCTAAGAAGAAGGATGTAGGCACCTACAGACTTGTTTGCCTCACCAAGATCATGGAGCAAATTTGCCTGGATGACACGTCCTGCATCACTAAAAACAGTGAGGATAATAAAAACTGGAACAGGCTAACAGGAGAGGAATGTCCACAAGAGATGATATTTAAAAATTAACTGTGTATGACCTCAGTGGTCTAACCTTGCAGTTGACCCAGCTTTGAGCAGGGAGAATTGAATCTGTAATTTCTAGGATTGTAATGACTACAATAAAATAAGCAGCTCACTGTGCTTGTCCAGACACACCTGTCTAAACAAACATAGAATAAACACTATTAAAACTTTTCCAGTTATTTGAGATCTGGACTTTTGACTGCAGACCACAGAGAAGTAGAAAATTAAATGTAAAGGTGTCCGAAGGTTTATTAGAAAATCTAAATAAGATTATGAGTATTATTTCATGGTTAGTCTTCTTATTAGGGCATGTTTTCAGCTCAGGAAGGATTTATATATACTGTAGAATTGAAATGACAAATGTGAAATTAAATTTACTACTAAAAGGTGTGCATCCAAATATGAACAGCTGTATTAAAAACAGTAGGGGAACTGAAATAAACTAATTAAAAATACCTCATGATTTAAATATTTTAATGAAGGGTCTGTCTGGTTTTACTTCTTGGCATTTGGACAATAACTTTAGCTCCACAGTCTTGTATATTGCATCTTTTTTCTTTTACTTACCGCTATAGGAGTTGAAATATAGACTATCCAGCTTCTTTGTTTAACAGGAATAGTCTCTGTGTCCATATTCACTCAGGGCAAAAGGAATTGTGTAAAGTTCGAGTTGCCAGAATGTCCTTAGAGTATTCCTCTAAGTTAATTTATGAGTTCAGAAATGCACTGGCTGTTTTTCTGACTTCCTACCGGGGAACCATAATCCTGCTCTGAATTTAGTACCCCACCAGAGAAATCAGGGCACAAGCAGGGAATAGATTACCCTTGGTTTGCAGCCTTATGCAGAGCTCAGACACAAAAAATACTTGCTCACTGGGAAATTCTGAATTATTCTCTGTATTTTAATCTAAACTTTAGGATCATATTTTTATTTTCATGCATTAAATGAAAACCTATTTCTGAGACCAAAATCTCAAGGAAGAATAACTATTTTAAGCTCTAATTTTTATCCAAAACCAAGTATAATTTCATAAGTACCCGCTGCTATAATACAAGATAATCTTACAGAATTTTAGAAATTATAATGGCATTATAATTTTTATTCCAGTAATTATAATTAAAAACAAATAGGATTTTTTTTAGTTCATTGAAAGGCACAGGTCATAGGAAGAAACTGTTCAGTATTCTACTATAAGTGTTTGAGAGACTCTGTACAACAGACTTATCAGAGGACTAGGATCTTAAGCGAGAAATGTTGATGTGTTCAGTGCAGCTATACAGCACCCCATTTCAGAAATTTCCATTCTCTTCACATAAGAATAGCATAACAGCAGGGAGAATTGTTAATCACACTCACCATCAGTTTGCTAGTTGAGTGCTACTTGAACTTTTGAAATCTGTACAAAAAACCCTTACCTTCAAAGCCCCGGCCTTCAAACCCACCTTTTTCAGCCACTTACACTTGTGTTTAAAGAAAGAGGAAAGAATCATAAGGGGCAACAGGAAACACCGTTCTAAGAAATACACTTACCCAAAACACTAACTTTTGTAATTTCAATGTTTTATGCCTATCTCCTACCTGTGTGCAGGTATCTTGCGATCCCCAGCAATCAGGATAACATCACAGAGCTGCTGCTGCTTCAAGTAACTCTCCATTTTCCTGAAGGTTTGCTCTGCATGGTGAACAGCCTGGTAGAACTCCTCAGAGCTACATGAATCCATGTCACAGTGGGGTGGCAAGGGGTGGCTGGCTCCTGACAGTCTGTAAACAACAAGAGATACTCCAGGTTGGCTAAGATATGACCAACTGTTGACTCCATCACAGCTTCTAGAATCTGATACAAGTAAATCAATGCATCCTTTCCCTGTTCTCATCACTGTAAGTTCAACATAGAAAAATCTTACTGCATTGGGAGAGAAATGGAAAAAGCAATCCTATGTTTCCACTGATTCTGAGCACCTACTCTAGTTCACTTTTTCAAATTTACATTCATTGTGCACCCCTTGGGAAAGAAAAATAAAACCCTAATTTGACTTAATTTGTAATGAATTCTGATTAGTTTCACAATGAAAAATTACATGCCTACTTTTTATCCAAAATACTTATTAATAAAAACTGAATTTAGCCTGCAAAGATAATGATGTCTATATTTAAAAGGAAAAAAAATAAACAAGAGAAAAATGTTTTTTGTTTCATTATACCCTCTTCTTTTACAAATATATAATGAGATGGACTCAAATTAAAGCCTTAAGATTATATATATGACTTGCAGTGCTGAAAATGAAGGATTTCACAGATGAAGTTAATTTTTTTTCTTCAATAGACATATACAAAAGAGTTTACATAATCAATAGAAGAGCAATAGACCTTAGTCCAGCATATGAAACAATATTATAAATTAATTCAAACCAATCTCATTTTATATATTCTATTGAAATATAAATATTAAGGAGCACATAAAAAACATTTTTTATTTACAGCAATAATACAACAGTTTCCTTACTCAAGGTTTGAATTCAGTAGGTATTACATTCAAAAAAAATTTATATAGAAAGATGTGTAAGAAAATGCAGTCTACATTCCTGGTGCTGGGAAAAAAAATTGAAAAGTGCATAAACATAATAATTCTTAAAAAATCAGAATGAAATGCAGTTATAAAATAAAAATAATAAAAACCCCCAAATTCTTGAGACATGCTAGTGATTTGCTTTTGAATTATGTTTTGTACAAAAGTGTTCCAGATAGTCTCCTACAGACACTGTACAGGGCTCAGCAGGTTTAAGGAAGAAGGGCTGGTCCGTTTTTGTGTCACAGGAATAACGAGGTTTCAGAGCACTCCTTTAAAGTAGCTGGAATATTGCATAATTGAAGGTGACATGCAGGTAATTTCACAGAGAACCAATGCAGCTACTTCTGCCTCTCGCTCCCCCCACTACCTATTCTGTGCCATGCACAGGTACTAACTTAACAGAATGGGGTATGATTTAAAATTAAGTAACTTCACTTTACTTAAACTTCATTTAAAATAAGTAAATTCACTTTTGCAACATTAAGTTGGATAGCAAAAAGTTATCAGTTGGTTTAAATCAATTGATATTGTTATTTTTATGCTGCAAAGGTTTTAATGTGCCTGAGCCTGTCTATAGGAAACTGAACTGGCAAAATGTTATTAAACATGATTCCTCAACAGAAACAGTTACAATATGGTGATTTAGAAAGAAATATTTGCTTAACCTGTTACAGGTAATATTGTTAAATTGTCAAGTACTTTATGCCAGATATTTCCTCCTGGATAAAACAAACACATTCATTCTGTGAGTGACATAATTTGCTTATGTGTTCCTATCTAATCTGGACCCCAACCATGTTGATCAGAAATCTAAGTTTATTTTCACATCTTTGGTCGATCAACTGATGCTTTCTCACAAAACCCTACTGACAGAGCTAAGCTCATTAGAATGGGCAGTGGGTAGATATTTCAGCTCTTTTTTTTCTTTTTATTTTCCATTTTACATTTGTAGCCATACACAGATTTCTTTAGTTTTATTGCCAGAGAATTAGAATGTCAAGTAATTTACAAGAAATAAATTAATGCCTAATAAATGAGGTTGATAGTTTTAAACAGATACATTTCTTCCTCTCCTCTGGGGAATTTAGAAGTGACAGCAGCAGTTCTGAGAAAGGAAAGTAACAGGAATGAGCAGATCTTAATGGGTTCATACTGTTAGTTCAAAAGGTAGGTCTAGGTCAGCTTAAATTTGAACAGATAGGATACTAGTCCTGAATCTTTTTGGCTATTCAAAATGCTGCCTTTTCCAGGTCAGAAAAAGAGAACTATCCTGATTGAATTTATGCTGGTCCTGTGAAGTAAGATTGCACTGTAATAAGCTTAGTCTATTTTGTTCTTGAATTGCTAGGCAGGGTTTGCCACAAATTTTGCTCTCTTTCCTGCTAGCCATTTATAAGAAACACTTTCTACCCACTAGCTCAGTGTATCTGTCACTTAGCAAGTCAATAAATGACTGCTCAAAAGCAAACCACCAACCAAAGCATATTTTAAATATTATCATGAAAAATAGCAAGCAATAAGCTTGGTAGAAGACAATAAGGTAATCTTTTATTTATTTTCTAAGAAAGTCCAGATAAAAAGCCTGCTACTTATTCTCTTCAGGAGCTATCTCTGTTTCATTACAAATGCTCTGCCTTCATAATCAATGCTTTAAATTCAGACAGCAACTTGTTAAAGTAGGAATTAGTTAAAGCAAATACCATTTATTACCAATTACCAGTTTGTGAAAGGCATATATAGGTACTCTGGGCCAACTAGCAATATGAAAATCACATTTTCTCTTTGCATGTATTGCTCTTGTTTAGGTACAAGCAAATCAAACCACAAAGGGAGTGAGAGGCTTTGTGATTGCATTCAGCAGCAACTCAAACACAAATTTGACTGAAAATTCCCTAAGTCTTTCAAAACTCTTTTTAGCATTTGTGTACCTCAAAATCCTGTAATCAGTGAACTGGACAGACTCAGATACAGACTGGTGGACTTTTTGTACAGACTATTTTCAGTGCTAAGAATAGCATCCTTCTCTTAAAAGAGAAATTATTACAGAGCCTGAAGGTGTAGAGAAAAATACAGTCTTTGAGCCATCACAGACATTAAAAGAGTGTAAACAGAAGTAAAAACCTAGAGAAACTAAAACATCTGACTCCAAAATGGTCCTCTTTTACAAGAAAAAAACCACTGTTTTGAAGAATCGAGAAATGAAAACCTTTAAGCTAAAGTAATGTTGTCAAGGATTTAAAGAGAAAATGCCAGGGGAAAAAGGGACTTCACACACGGATTTAGCTACCTACACTTTCTTGTTAATTAGTAAAACCAGTAGTTAAACCATATCCTGAACAAAAGAATAACAAGAAGTACTTTGAAATAGAGAATTTACATTACTTGAAATTATACCACATTTCTCTGTGTAAACAGAGGCTTAGATTTAGAAATGTTTCCATTCTGGAAATTATATTCATAGAGGTGCAGAAAACAACAGATTCATATCACTGTGTATAGCAGAAAACTTTACAGAGTACTTAGGTATTTTAAATATTCAATTTGAATACTTTTTTTCATTATTCCACTAAAGGCCCTGGCCCCAAATAAAGAACTCTTTAACCAGAAAATGTCATATAATTTCATCATTACTGGAATATTAAATCCTGTTGTATTTAACGGGGTTTTTTTCAGCTTTTGCTTATGCAGGATTGATCACACAAAATTATCCAGAACCTGTTCAATTTAATTTAGTGTATATTATTGGGTACATATTCAAAATACAGAGTCAAGAAACAAAATATATCCCATTCTTCTGTGAAAGAAACATTGCTTTGCTATTTATAACTTGCAAAACCAGAAGAAGTATTCCATACGTAAGAGTGAAAAAAAAAGGTCACACAATTCGTTCTCTAAAAATTACTTATTGAATGCTTAGAAATCAATAGCCTGTGGAATTGCACCATCTAAGATGGACTGTCAGAAGTCATGGCTCTCATTAGTGATCACTTGCAAAATGGCAAGAGGGAGTTTTATAAAGACTTTAAGAAGTTTTCTTACTGCAACAGAAAAGCTTAAAGTTCTGTTTGTGAACAAAAGCTATGCTTTTCATTCTGCTACCAGCAATCTTATCTGCAACTACAGGCTCTGCCCAGAGTTTCAGCAGGTAGAAGTGCCAGATAAAAAATAATCAGAATATCAAATAGGACTTTTTCATTTTACCAGATTTGCTCAGAGATGTATTGGTGCTGTCTCAGAGACTCCTTTTCTATGTAAAATAAAATTAAAGAATCCAGTGCATATTATAAACTCATTCTATAGATAAACCTGCATAATGTATACTTTACAACGGTATCTCCTCCTAAAGGCAATTTGTGAATCAAGATACTTGTAACTCATTCTTTGAACATCATAAGGCAAAATACAGTCACAGGACATCTGTGTGCCCAGCAAAAGTACAGCTGAATCCTCTACTGTTCTTTACATCTTAAGAGTATATTCTGTACATATTTCTGTACATCTTAAGAGTATTACCAGACACAAGAAACAAAATACTAGCCACCAGTTTATTGTGTGATCCTGGACAAATTGTTTGAGGAGCTCTTCAGAAACACTGAAAGGACAATGAGAAGGGACTACTGTACCACACCAAACTGCTTCTATAGAGAAGAAATAGTTCCCTTGTTTGAGAGCTGTATTGGGTTTGTGTGGCCAGGTTTTGTTAGTGTGGGTGGGGGTGGGGTACAGGGGTGCCTTCTGTGAGAAGCTGCTAGAATTTTCTCCAAAGCCAGTTCCAGGCAGCTTTAAGATGGATGTGCTGCTGGCCAAGGCTGGGCAAATCAGAAACAGTAGTAACACCTGCAGTCAGCAGAGAAGGAGGGGGACAAGGTGCTCCAGTTGCTGGAGCTGAGATCCCCCTGCAGCCCATGGTGCAGACCATGATGAGGCAGCTGTGATCCTGCAGCCCACGGAGGACCACGGGGATGCAGAGATCCACCTGCAGCCCATGGAGGAGCCCCACACCAGAGCAGGTGGATGCCTGAGAGGAGGCTGTGAACTTGTGTGAGCCCCGTGCTGCACCAGGGCCCTGGCAGGGACCTGCAGGCCTGTGGAGAGATGAGCCCATGCTGGAGTAGATTTTCATTCATAGGATTGTGACCTTCTGGGGGACCCACGCTGTAGCAGCCTATGCCTGAAGGACTGCAGCCTGTGGAAGAGTGACCTGCTTGCAGCGGCTCTTGAAGAACCGCTGCCCATGGCATAGACTTATAGTGGAGAATTTCATGGAGAACTCTCTCCTGGAAAAGGGAGAATCAGTTGAAAACACTCTCAGTCAGATTTTTTCTTATCTATGATCCTTCATCATAACCTAAGCTACAAGCATAGGCCTCTCTATTGCAAGTGGTGATAAACCAACACATAAAAATTCTATAGCCTCCTGAAATACTGGGTTTTTTTAGATTTCAGTTCTTTTTAAAATGTCTAATTTTTGCCTTTTCTTCTTGTAAAAATAAAATGTCAAATAAAATTAATTTAATTAATGAACAATTACTAAAAAACTCATTGTTCTGAAAGCAATTACTTACAGAATTCAGTAATATTGATGACAAATTCTTTAACTTCCCTCAATCTTCCCCCATTTTTTTCTAGATTTTATTACTTTTATTGATGAAATGAGTTTGCTCCATGTCCCATGCCCTAAGAACCACTGTTAGGATGTTTGGTTCATTCTTTAAGTATTCAATTGATCCCTTATCTCTTCATATTTGTTCACCTTTTATCCTCCACAGTCTTCTAAACAACTACTTCAAGCTTCCTATTTCCTCTCCTCTTTCTCCACAGTCCAGTGCCCAATGTTAAAAATAGCATAAGCTTTTGCTCACCTTTACTAGTATTCCTACCAATATGTGCTCTACTTTCTGTCAATATTCCTTTCAGCATCTCTCTCCAATACTTACAGCTCCTAGCAATTTAGATTCCATGGGTGAACAACTAAATGGGCTCACCAGTCCAACACAGCTTAGACTGATATTCAAAAAATTGAATTTCCAAATAAAGACTGAGAGTGAGCATCAACAATTATCAACAGAATGATTTCAAACTTTGAAAAAAATTAAAATATCATAATATTACACTTGGAGAAAAATTAAGTATATGTAAAATTTGAAGTTTGTTGGTTTGGTGGTTTTAAATTAAGTCAAAGGTTGGGGGGTTGGGACGATGGGGCTTTTTTCCTCAATAGATAGAAAAATGCCACATTGTAATGCTTTTATTTGACAAGGTTAAAAAAGTTTCATTTTGATATTGTTTCACATTACAACTATAAACTGTCTTCAAAGACATACCAAAATACTTATAAGGATAGCTTTTATCAATTTTATCCACTTATGAATTTTCAGGAAGAAATAATACATAAAAGTATTCTGATACAGAAGTTTCCAACTGAAAATGTACAGGTCTGTGCTACTAATGGAGATATTTACTTTCCAATTTATCCTGAAAGGTAGAATGAAAGATAGCCCAAACAGAAATGGTGCCATTACTAAGAAAATATCCATTTTATATAAACATTCCAGTCTTGTTTTTCTCAAGTTATGCAAAATTCCCCAAAGCATGCTTTTAGTAAAGAGCAAGTTTGTGGAATTTCATTTAGTTTCACATATGGTAATTGAGTCAATTTGGTCTTTTAAGATTAGTTTTATATTTTGGAGGGGGTTTTTGTTTGCTTTGTGTGTGTGTGTTTTTGCCCTAATTCAGAATTTCAGATGTCATTTTAACAGGTTTTGAGACACCTCAAAATGTGACTCGAGAGATCACTCAAAAATCACCATCACAGGCAAAAAACAGTCAACTTGGTGAAATTAATTTAATTTACTAACAATCAAAAGAGGCGGATAATGAGAAATAAAACACATATCTTACAACACCTTCCCCAATAACTCCCTTTTTCTGGGCTCAACATTACTCACAATTTCTCCACCTTCTCCCCCTCAGAAGCGCAGGGAGATGGGGAATGGGGGTTGTAGTAAGTTCATCACACTTTGCTACTCCTTCCTGCTCAGGGGGAGGACTCCTCACACAGAATTCACAGAATTCACAGAATGACTAGTTTGGAAGAGACCTTCAAGACCATCGAGTTCAACCC
>VXBC01004062.1:66983-84816 GCA_013399945.1 Ploceus nigricollis | reverse complement strand
AACCCATGCCCTAACACCTCAATTAAACCATGGCACCAAGTGCCACATCCAGTCTTTTTTTAAACACATCCAGGGATGGTGACTCCACCACCTCCCTGGGCTGCCAATTCCAGTACTTTATCACTCTTTCAGCAAAAACTTTTTCCTAATATCCAACCTATATTTCCCTTGACGCAGCTTGAGACTGTCCTCTTGTTCTGTCAGTTGCTGCCTAGTGAAAGAGACCAACCCCCACCTGACTACAACCACCTTTCAGGAAGTTGTAAAGAGCAATAAGGTCATGCCCTTGCCATGTTCCAGTGTGGGTTCCTCTCTCCATGGGTCCACAGCTCCTGCCAGGAGCCTGCTCCAGCAGGCTTCCCACAGAGTCAGTCTCCTACAGGCATCCACCTGCTCCAGCCTGAGGTCTTCCACCAGCAGCAGGTGGATCTCTGCTACATCGTGACCCTCCATGGACAGCAGGGGCACAGCTGCCTCACCATGGTCTGCACCATGGGCTGCAGGGGAATCTCAACTCCAGAGCCCGGAGCACATCCTCCCACACCTGCACTGACCTTGGTATCTGCAGGGCTGTTTCTCTCACATGTTCTTGCTTTTTATTTTCCCTTGAAAATACAAAATCTCTAAATCATGACTAAAAGATGATAAATACAAATAAACACTAAACTAAAAGATTTTTTTTTCCTGACTGATAGCTGAGTTACCTGATAGGATCTAAGACATTGAATATTTTGTTCTTTTTTCTTCTGTTCTGCACAATATCCACCAATCAAAGGAATACTTTATTTTTTAATACTTGTTCAAATCTACTCATTGCTTCTTACAGTGTCTTTGAAAAGTAACTAAGATCTCATAGTGTTTCTCTCACCATGTAAAAATACAACAATTTACGGTAGTGTAGCATAGCAGAAAATTCATACCTAAAATCATTCTCACCCTTTCTGAAACACATTTCAACACAAAGATGATCATTTTATAAACCCTATTGCAAGTTCCAAGCACTTCCTAAAATCCAGAGAAAACTGTTGAAGGAAAGCTGATTTTTTAAGGTTCATCATACTGGTTGTGCCAGGCACCTGACAGCTATAGTAATAATGGTACCACTACAAAACTCTGTCACAAGTTAGCAGCCATTACACTTCCTTGACAAATTACACTTTCTGCCCTCCACCCCATATCTTCAACCTATTCTGCCTCTAAATAATCTTGCTATGCAACAGAGAAAGATGATGGTTGGACTGCTCTCTCCCACACACAGCTAATGCAGCATCCACTGCTTTTTCAGCTTTGCATGCCCAAACAGAAGGAGCAGTTTGTTCCAGCTGTTCCTGGAAAACCAATGATTAACTCGAACAGAGTTCTCCTAGCTACACACAGTCACATTTTAATGACTTGGACACATACTGACATATTTTACACATTCACATTGCTGACAGAACTTTCTATTATATTTGATCTTGCTGTATGCATTTATTTTTTCTATCATGGAGAATATAGGAAACAAAGAGCCTACAAGTATAAAAGCCCTGCAAACAGATACTAGGTGCATATAAACCTACACAATCAAAAATTTACACTGTAAATTTTCTGGACTACTAATGGGGACATTTACTTTCCAATTTATGTATTCCAAGCGGGGAAAATGAAAGATAACCCAGGCAGAAATGGTGCCATTAATGAAAAAATATCCATTTTATATAACCCTTCCAGTTGAAAAAGTTTTTAGCAACTGTTTTGCTCATGCTATGCAAAATTCCCCAAAGCATGCTTTTAGTAAAATGCAAGTTTAATAAAAGGCAAGTTGCTTCCTGAAAGGAGGCAACCCGTTCTTCCTGAAAACACAATACAGAAAAAACTACACAGGAAACCTCAATTTTTAAATACATATGCTGTTGGAGAACAATCAAGAAGCACAACCACCTTTTCTTAAGTTGCTGACAGTAATATTTCTCCATTTCTAGCTCAAGACTCAAGCGAGCCTGCTTCATCAGAGTACCACTCAGCTGCTCTGCTTTCCTTCCCTCTTCCTTTTTACTATCATAGCAGGAGACAAAATTCCTGCTGAAAGGAAACAACTTTGCTTTAGACCAGGAATAAAGCAACCAGACTCTTTTAGAAGTGAGTAAGACTCCTTCTTTAGATAGGCATTCTTTCTCCGTTCTTCCTCAATCCCATCAAAATCATTGCCCTCATTCACCATGTTCAGTTAATGAAGATTTTTGACTCTGAGTTGAAATAATAAATAAATAAAACCACGCCATTGCAAAAATGAAATCCTTTATATTTGTGAGACCGTTTGCTTCTCATTAAAAAAAAAACCAAAAAAACCCCAAAATAAACCAAAAGTTGATTTATTGTCTTCCAAGCCTCTTACGCTCTTACGGCAAATAAATACATAAAACAGGAAAGCATCCTGCATTCATCACAGGTATCAAATAGCCACAATGCATGCACAGTCCATTCATATTTTAATTACCCAGTTGGTAATACAATGGGGATACACCATCTCCATTATGAAGACAGACTGACACCATAAAACGTTTTTAATACTCCAGTTAAGTATTTTCTAGCATTTTATGATTCCCCATTTCTATCAACCGAAAGTTGAATGAAAAGGATTATTAGGACTCAGAAATTCAAAACTTAATTTAACCTAACCTCAAATTCCCTACAGAAGTGGAAGTCCTCCCAGTAGGAGTTATCATCTGGGAAGTCTGAGACAAAGGGTAAAGACTGTTGTACAGGAGGCTAATATTACTGGCCTGAGCAGTTAAGTGCCCGACCAGCACAGGAAGAAAACCAAGCAGTCACAGTGAAAATGAGAAAAAATCCTTTTCCTTTCTTAATAGCTCAAGAAATTAATGGAAATGTATTACATACCACTGTGCACTATCAGCTGAACAGTGCTAGCAAAACCACAGGCTTCACGCCCTCACAAAGCACAGACTTTGTTTCCTTGATGCCCAGTTGTTAATACATCTTATTCCAGATGACAAACTGCACTGAGCCTTTGTGGCTTACTTAAGTGGTCAAACATAACACGACAAAGTAGTTCTCCTATATCATTTAAGTATCACCACCCAGAATTTATGCATATACTTCCAAAGAGAATGAGATTTTTACAAACGTACACACCAAAGATTGTACATTCAGAAACTGATGAAGCCAACACTACACACAGGAGAGTTTTCTAATATACTATGGAGGAAAACTCCCATATCTTTCAGGCAGCTCTGGCTATAATTCCATTAGCAGCTGCTATCAGTAGTGTGTAATCCTCCAAGAACTGCCACTTTAAAACTTCATAAAATCAGTATCAGTGCCAGTGACATAGAAGCTCTCTTCTATTCCATGCTACTCAGAATAATGCAACTTCAGATTATAAAAGAGCAGTGCTGGATTTACTAGTGAGACACCTAAGATAGAGCTGCTTTTTCTTCCTTCTGCAACAGTGCCCTATTTTCTGAATAGATGGCCTGCATTATGCCTAAGAGAGATGCTTGTGTCATGTGTTAACTATCTAGTCATGATGAATGGCCATATCTATATGGATAAACTAAGTAAATTAGCTGACACAGGTACTCATTCAGAGTGGGCACAAATACATACAAGGATGCAGATCTCTTTTTTATTAAGAGACCTTTTCTTCCAACATTTAATTTGTGACATAGGGACTTCATGTAAACAGAAGTTATATATGTGAGTGATGGCAATGACATTCAAAAAAGGATAAACAAGTATTTTATGAATATTGAGCTTAGGATACATTTCAATAAAATTTCATTGTGCTACTATATTATGTGCTGATATTCCACAGCATAGGTAGCATGTCAGAGCTTAAAACACATGATGACTGTGATGGAAATCACGACAAAGACCACGGGAACCTGAATGTTTAAAATTCCCAGATTAAAATTCTAGCTCAGTTAAGTACTGCACTCAGTGAGGTGGGAGATCACAACATACATGCATGCACACTCTGCCCTTCAGTAAACTGTGTGAATGATTCAGCCCATGTCCTGTTGCAAGACAAGCTTTTATAGAGCTTGCAGCATTCAGTGGAAAGCAGCATACAATCTCTTCCTGCTATTTGTTACAGATCTATCAAGTGTCATATATCTTCTGGTGACTCTCACAAATTTCACAGCACCTGTAAATCAGTGAGAAAGATATGTCTGAAATACAGAAATAAATTGTAGGTGATTTTGCCCTGCTGTTTTGAAGTGTCAGTACATTTTTTTGCTAATCCTGAAAACAGCAATTAAAATTGACAATTTGGTGAATCCTGTCTAAGATGAATTTGATGGTTTCAGTTTCTACACTGCAGGATCACTACAGCACTGTGAATTTAACTCGCAAGCAATTACATTCTGCATATTTCATAATAGCTACCACTCATTAACCCAGCACAAACCCAAGCTGTGTTCTTCATCCTATGATCAATATGAAAAGGGCCCAATGCATTTTTCATATGCATGCATGGTAGCACAAACACCTAGCCATTAATAATGCTTTTGTCTACTGCAGTATTTGTAAAATTACTATCTAGAGAGGCTGAAATCAGGAAATAAGAGTGATATGCTAGACTGAATAAAATAAAAAGGTTAAGTACACATACATCCACATTAAACACTACCCTTAATTTGCAAACTTGTAGGTATGAAACCTCCAGTCAAAGCCTCAATATTATGTACAGTTACAGAGAGCTACAGAGCAGCCTGTGGCATAATTAATGATTACCTCACAGAACTAAAAAAAAACCCCAATGTTATTTTTTTTCCACATTATTGATTGTGATTTAATTTTTTTAAAACCCGAAGTGTGACACAAACATAAAAACAAAACTTAGAATTCTAGAAATCTGATATTTTTGCCATTAATGCAAAGGTATTTCTTTGTACTCCTCTGCCTTTTGCTTAATTTTTCTTGAAAGATGAAGTAGCTGAAATACTTTTACTCTCTCCTTCACAGATCAGTCTGTAAAACCCAAAGTAAGACCATTCCCTGGAGAAGGAATCAGGAGCAGAGCATTACTGCTCTGACCACAGAATTAATTGCAAATAGCACAAAGAAGCCAGACCTTAGTGATCAGGTATTTTGCATATTTTTTCTCATATCTTTAGAGAGATACAGATATGAGACAGTCCTGCCTGCTAGTCTGACACAGGTGGAGGTACTTTCAGCCATACACATGAGAAAAAAGCAAGATGTAAAGAAAGGTATATATATTTTTTTTTTCACCTGCCCTAAATTATCTAGTTTATGAGGACTCTTAAGTGTAAGGGCTTTTATGGATCTCCATTTTGTGGCACCTAGCTTTTTGCATTAAACATTTAAGGAACCCGAGAATCTTTTTTCACCATGAGTACTTATCCTTAGGCCTTTCAGTACTTAACATTGCAGCAACAGTCTCCTTTGAAAGCTGAGCTTCAGTGATGACAAAAGGAATGTCTAGATTTCTGAATAACTACATTTCTACCTACATTCTATATAATGCAACACTGGTGTAAGTGAAAAGGAGTGTCCAGGAGTATTTTGTAACAACACTTATTGCTGCGTATGCTTCACATTTTTTTCTTAGGCTATTACATCACAACAATTGTTTTGAGACCATTCTCTTTCTTTCTCTTTCCCACTTTATATTTAGATAGAGAACAAGAGAAACAAACTGCAGGTCATATACATAGAGATAAAACCTATTCACATCTTTTGTGAATCTTCTGTCACATCTTCAGTCTCAGGACAGCTTTAAAGCATGGTAGCAATGATTATTTGGCTATATTTTTCCTTTAATCCATATGGAATATTCATGAACTTGTCAAGTGTTTTAAAAATGCCCACTTGTATTAGAAATTTCTCAGGTCTACAGAATCATAAGCATTCACTCCCAACGAGCTTCAGTGAACCCCACACCATTTCAAAATTAAGAACTACTCACTAGAACAAGATTTATTTTAATCAGGCTCATTATAAACCAGGCTAATTTGTACTGCAACTGTTTGCATCTCAAAAAGTGCCTGCCTAGTCAAGTCTCAAGTCTACCTGTTTTTTTTCTTGCTTTCTGAATATGTGCTTTCAAATGTTAAGCTATTTTCAGTGCATATGGACTAATTTGCAGACCCTTCNNNNAAAATACATTGCATTGATAATACTCTATTATAAAATATTATAATATTATAAATATTAAAATGTTTACAAAATATAGCAGTACATTTGAATATTATAACTTATTAGTCTTTCTTGAGCAATCCAATATTCAGCAGAAATGGGAAGATTAATATAAAAACAGAGAACAGAAATGTACTTCTAATCAACCCACTTTAAAAATGTCTGTAACACTGTTTATTTCTGTACCCAAGATTATAAAGCAAGAGAGATTTTCACTGATTTGTCATTCTTTCGATGAAATGCAAATACAATAGAACACATCCGAGTGCNGATGACAAAAGGAATGTCTAGATTTCTGAATAACTACATTTCTACCTACATTCTATATAATGCAACACTGGTGTAAGTGAAAAGGAGTGTCCAGGAGTATTTTGTAACAACACTTATTGCTGCGTATGCTTCACATTTTTTTCTTAGGCTATTACATCACAACAATTGTTTTGAGACCATTCTCTTTCTTTCTCTTTCCCACTTTATATTTAGATAGAGAACAAGAGAAACAAACTGCAGGTCATATACATAGAGATAAAACCTATTCACATCTTTTGTGAATCTTCTGTCACATCTTCAGTCTCAGGACAGCTTTAAAGCATGGTAGCAATGATTATTTGGCTATATTTTTCCTTTAATCCATATGGAATATTCATGAACTTGTCAAGTGTTTTAAAAATGCCCACTTGTATTAGAAATTTCTCAGGTCTACAGAATCATAAGCATTCACTCCCAACGAGCTTCAGTGAACCCCACACCATTTCAAAATTAAGAACTACTCACTAGAACAAGATTTATTTTAATCAGGCTCATTATAAACCAGGCTAATTTGTACTGCAACTGTTTGCATCTCAAAAAGTGCCTGCCTAGTCAAGTCTCAAGTCTACCTGTTTTTTTTCTTGCTTTCTGAATATGTGCTTTCAAATGTTAAGCTATTTTCAGTGCATATGGACTAATTTGCAGACCCTTCTATTCCCTGACTGTCTGAATCAAACTTCATCTATGTGGAATAGTGTAGCTGTGAATTATAGTACTATTCAAATAGTACTGTAAGACCTGTGACTGATAGGTTTTTAATACTTATTTCTTTAACTTTGGGATAAAATAAAATTCTAGGTCAAGTATACTTGAAAAGACAAAGAATTAAAGTTCATACCATTCATTAAGAAAATAATTTAAAATATTACACCCTTAAGAAGCCCTGCAACCTTTATAAAGCTATCAAACAGCATCAAGATATAAATGACAAAGTCAAATTTGGAATAATTTCTCAAATTTCTGAGATCATTCTTGAATCAATTAAATGGTTTTATTATGGGATATTCATTCAACATAATTAATGTGATATCCATCAGATCCAGTATCTCTGGAAACACACTTAAAAATGGCCACTGATTGTAGAATATATCTTTACTTAATTCTATAGTTATACAACTTATTAAAAGAAAAAGATCTGAAATTGTGCAAAAATATCTTAGAATTATAATTCATGAATGTTCTCTTCATCACAATANATAAATAAATAAATAAATGCAAACTTAATTTTTTTTTTAAACTAGGAAGAATCTAGACATTACCCAAAGTCAGTAATAAATGACATTTTAAAGCCTATTTATATGGAAGTAATCCTACTTAGAAAAAAAAAAGCTCTAAGAATATATTTAGTGCTGTTCCTTCACATGACTCAGAAGATATAGAAAGTCCTGCCTACTGCAAAGAGCATGTTTCTTATGCCTCAGACTTGAGCAAGCTACTGCCAATATCCCTCTGGGATTAAACAGTCAAAGATCATGAAGAATGTAATCAAGTAGGTACCACAGTCTTTTAGATTCATATTTAGAATGCTGGTTTTTTTCACTACATCAGTTCAAATGGAAGTTATCTACACATATATACAAAGTCTTCACCTGTGTTTTCTAGTACACTTTCAAAATGGTCAAATTAAAAGAAATCAAAACAAATTTTAAACATTAAAACAAATTAAATATCCAAAAAGTGAAAAGCTGTTGTTGCACAAAGATATATAGATTTACATAAAATTTGCTTTTTCAACAAATCAAATCCAGTAATCTATAGAACAATATAGAGGCTCAACTAACATTCTCTTTCAACCACTTGAAAACCAGTCAAGCTACAAACATACTAGTATAATAATACTGAATTTATTACAATTAATTTACATTGGTGCAACAAAAACAGTCATTTCATGTCTGACCCCACCAGGTTTCATATAGAACCAAAATGAATATGCTAGCATAGGGTAACTCTGAGAAACCTTTTTGTCTCTAAGGTTTCTGGGACTGTTCACTTCTGTCCTCAAATTTGAATGGCTCTAGGGCAATCTCAAGTCAGCAAAAGGGATCTGGCAGGTTTATCTCCTCAGTGTTTGTTGCTGTGTGCCAAAATTCTTGCTACCAGAGTATTCCTCCATATCAGAAGTCTGAGGGGGAAGGAAGAAGTAAATTAACAGGAAATCCTGCCCTTAGTTTAAAAAATTAAATAAAATTTAAAAAAGCAAATTAAAGAACCAGACCAAAACCCCCAACTATAAGTAATTGATCGCATCTGAAACATTTTAAATAGCTCTATGATTTGTAGAGACTGTCTAGTCCTGTGCACTGCCCTGGTAGGTTCATTATTTATTCAATTCAACAGTTAATATTCATTAGCTATAGAAAGCATTATCTGCTGCCATAATCATTTATTTCCTTGAGATTATTTTGCTGAAAAGCCATTTCCAGTCATGACTGAATGTTGCCATATTTTTGGCAGTTGTAAGACAAAAGAGAAGGCATTAATGCTGTAATTACTAGCCTACCTCTAAGAATGATTATACATATGACAATTTTTCACTATTGAAACTGATGCCTGGGATGAGTAGTTTATAAAATGCATAGTTAAAGAGCCCTAATTGTGGAATTCATTTCATTTAGTTGTCACTTAAAAACCCAACTTGTATGAAAAGGTTTTATAAGTGGAACACACCAAACTATCATACACATGGTTAAGAGCAGAATGTGACAACTTGGCAATGTTATAGCTTAGTCTCTCGGCCAGAGATGTCTGTAGACTATGAGAGCTTTGCTGACAGCTTTCTTCCTGTACCTGAGCAACCTGCATTCACCAACTTAGCAGACAAATCAATCCCTGTAAGCATGACCCACGTTTCATTAGGAGTGCTGTAAAACAAACACAAGGGTTTCTGCCAATCTTCATATTACGAACCAAAGATAAATTGTCTACCACTTCACACCACGCAATATTTTCTTTGAACAGGAAGCAATGTTAACTATACATGTATAACTTTTACAATAATTGCTTGATTATGTATTTCTATCATGGCTATCAAAAAAGACACTGTCAGTTCCAATTAAAAGTCAAGAAACTTTACTCCATATCAGTAAATTCCCAACTAGACACAGGGCTTTTTTTTTGGCTGTTTTTTAGTAGAGAGGACCTTTAACTTCTTACTAATGAAACATTAAGGCAGCACACCATATACACATGCATATACATGTATTTTTTTATGCATCTTATGGTGGAGTACTATTTCTTTATTTCCAAATTATTTTGACAACCCTAATATTCATTATCATCCCATTTTAATAGCCAGAAACTAAAACAAGAGTTACTGTTAAACAGAGCAACAAACCAGTATATCTTCTCTGTAGACTGTGTGGCCATAATATAGCAGTTACTAATAAATGTTCATTGGATAATTGCAATCATTGCATACTATATATCACAGAATTAGGTAAAATTGTGTATGAGACTGGCTCTTATTAATGAAATACACCTGCTAATGATTTTGGTGTCTGCCAAGATTTGCTGTGATGGAGAATTCAATTTAAAATATTGATGTGTGCAAGCCCGCTAATTTTGGGCTTCTCAGCTGCTGTATTTGGGCATCTGTCAAGGATGCATTATGCTATTGGCAGGCACAGATTTCCAAGATTCATATTTCATTGAAACTTTTCCAGTGTGCTTGACATGATCTTTTTTTCTTACTGTCAAAAAGAGCGATTCATTCATCCTATAATGATACGAAATCTCTCAATCATAACATGAAATTGCGACAGATTGTAAAATACTAGTCATTCTTTCTGGACAGACCTTTCTGATTTAAAACACCACCACTGACAAGGCATCAACAGAAGTTATTTCAAAGGTACATGTAATGCTGGGAGAAAAAAACCCCACAAAACAGAACAAATAAACCAACCCTGGGAGTTTTCTTCCAAAACGGTGCTTATTCAATATTATTCTACTTGTGCATGTATCGAAGAATCTCATCCCTAAAACATCACCAGAACACCTAAACACTCAAAAAGCCTAACTTCCAATCATTATGCTTGCCATTATATGCTGCCTCTGTAAAAAAATTCTTGAAATGACATTTCATTATCATTTTTCTTGCTTTCAGAATAGCATGCTCACCTTCCTTAAGCAATTAATGATGACTTTATCATTATGGGTTTAATTTAATGCAAATTTATTACTAAATGATATATGTGCATGGCTAGCACAAGTACATAATTAAAAAATTTCATGCACAATATCATTCTATTTACAGTAAAAGACAGTAAAAGGTTATTGGTTTGCATTTTATTTGTTCACTTTTTTTCCTTGGCAGTATCTTTTCTGATTATTTAAAACCCAGCTATAATAGAAATTAAGAAAAATCAATTTAGTATATAATTGTGTAAGCATCTCAGATTAGAAAAATATTTAGAAAATCATTAAACACATTAGTTTATTTAGCAAGTTGATTATACATGACAGAACTCCTAACTCTGTGGAAAACCTTCTGCACCATTGCTGAAATGCAAAATGAGTTTAAACTAACATTGAATTCAAAGGTATATCCATTCCATGTTCTTGTGTTACAAATCACACATCACAAATTCACCTTAATACTTAAACGCTTTCATAGAAGGGTTTGTCAATTCCAATGCTGTGTTGTTACATTTAGGATACAACTGCAGTATCTGAAAACGCTTTGGTTCTAACAGAAATTCTAAATGCTGGAATGCACAAAATTCTAAATGCTGGAATGCACACTGCTGTGTCACCTTGAGTTCACTCCTCACCCCACCCTGCTCCCTATTGGGATGGAGAGGAGGATCAGAAAAAGGTAAAACATGTGCGGTGAGATAAGAACAGTTTAATAATTGAAATTAAATTATTATTATCAATAATTATAACATAGTCATTAAAAGAAAAGAGAGAGCATAACAAAACCCAAGAGAAAGAAGTTATGCACAATGCAGCTTCTGGATGTCTCCAGCAACCAAACTCAGACACTCCAGCTGCCCAGTTTCTGGCACCTGGACATACCACGGTCAAAGGCCACTCTGCTTGCTGGCACAACCCCCTCATTCTTTCTCTCACACTCCAAAGAACCTTGATTTTGTTCATCAATTCAAAGTGTTTTAATGTAAGACACACGAAAAAGTTATGGAAAAAATATGTCAACAGCAATTAGTGGAAAAACAAGAGTGCTTCTCCCTCAGGTAAAAATGCAGTAACCCTCAGGCTAAGCAAGATTTCTTCACATGAGCATCATATAAGGCTTCTCAAGCAGTAGAGGAAAAGATATACAAATATAGCACTAACACTTTTCTTACAGTCCTCCAGTGGTATCTTGAGACACAGAAACTGGAGGGTACATTTTCTTAAAAGTAAAAACCTAGCTTTTTACCTTTCATTTTCTACACTCCAGAAAAGCTATTGAATGGAGAGAGGGAACAGACCATCCAGGCATCTGATGTGCCAGAACATTTTCTCTTCTGGGTTTTCCTTTTACTTTAATCTATTAGGCATTTATATATTTATATATTTTTGTGCATAATACATTTTGTACATGTGAGTTTTCATATTTATATATATGTGCATGTATGTACATATGAACAAACATACATATACACAGACACTTATATACAATTCACTCGTGAAGAGTTTTGGCATATCATATTTAGTTTTTAGTTTAACACAAAAAATAATCAGTGCAATTCAAAAGGAGTGAAAGCAAAATCATATCAAGCACTATTAGCAGTATTAGTGAACTACACATGTAGGAGGAATTCAATAAGGTCAGTGATCATCTGTGAAGTTTCAAGTGGTTCACTGTGAAATTCATCTATTTTACATGCATTTTGCACAATAATTATGACCGTAGCTGTCAGATCAGACCATGGCTTTTCGACCTCCTCTAGCCTGGATAGTTGTAATTAGTTATTCTTAACAATACTTTGAAAAAACCCAAACTTCCAAGGATGCATTGTGACCTGACTGCATTGTAAGCTGCATCATCTGCCTATTAAATTCCAGGTACAGTTCAAGATGGTATTATGGGTCTCAAGGATTGTACGGTTAAGACATTAGTTCTCAGAAGATACCAGTAATGCACTGTACATCAGTTCAGCCAAGTTCAGTTAATGAACTCATAGAGCATTATCTCGATTGGATTTTATGTCAAACTATTCTCAACCAGAGATTTTTGCTCACCTAATTTTGAAAAATGAAAAAAATCAATTTCATACAATGCCTTTTTATATGTGATGTATTTAAGAAAGGCATAAATTTGCAAGCAACTGACTGCTTTGGTTTTCTTACATTCAAAATGAAAACGGATTAAAAGATTAACACTAATGTAGCACATTATGACTTTATATGACCCGTCATACTAATTTACTCTTACCAATCTAATATTTCTATTAAACTCAAATATTATCTAGATGAAGTCTGCACATTCAACATCACTGTTCTTTAAAAAAATGCTATCATTATTAATTGCATTTTAGTATTGGAGAAGCTGTGTCATCAACACATGAAGTGGTATTTCAAAAAATCCACTACCTGGCCAATAAAAAATAAAGCAATAAATGTCAGAATTAACCAGATCATGTTTGTAGCTTAACAAAATGCTGTATTTTCTGTAAATAATGTAATGTAGACAACCAAATTTAATAAATTTCAGTAGCTGGCTGCACAAATATTAGTAAACAAAACATATCAGAAACTGAGCCTTGCAACAGTTGAAACATAGAGTCATAAAATTACTTAGGTTGAAAAAGAGACTTAGGATCACTGAGTAGATTTCTTCTTTGCGTTCCATCATGGCTTGAGGTGAGAAGCAACAGGGTTTAGTATTTTGACAGCAGGATGGATTATATTTTGAAAATTCTTGGAGGATTTTCTACAGAAAGAAAAAGGATTTGTCTCAATTGTCATGTCGTGTATTCTTGAAAGCCTGTGTGTTCAAACACACCAGCAGATTATTCTGAGCTACAGACAAGCTAGCTTCAAAGCCCACAAGCAACTAGCTCAAGTGCATTAAACCAAGGAGCTAATTTAAAGAACAATAATAGAAATAATGTATGGAAAATAACATTTAAAAATCAAAGCATTTAATTCACATTAAAAGACTTAGAATAATGTATTTAGGTAAAAGTAGCTGTACACTTGAATGTTCACACTTCTTTACAAGCATGCTGTCATTCTTCACCCAGAGAGCCTCTTCAAGAAGGAAAGGGGAAAAGAGAATGGTAGTTATTAGCAAAGAGAAAGGAAGGACTCCTTACTTCTCAGAGCTTACAACATTAATCCACCTAGTAAGGTTTTCCTTTACAGTCCAGTATGCACTTTCCACTGTCAGTGCTTACTCAATAGCACATATGTACTTTACATCTAGTTTTGTGGAATAGTTTAAAATGGGCAGACTAATAACAGATTTTTGCATAACTATAATAACAACACACAAGAAAAATTGCTACGAACTTCTGAGAAACATAAAGTTTTATATTAATATGAAGTAAATTTTACTTTTAAAATTAAGTTACTCTGTATCCCTGGAAAAAGATTTTACTTGATTTTAAGAGGATGATACAGTTACCTCATCTATTTAAAGGTTTTGGCATGAAAAAACAATTAGACACCAAACATTTCTACTCTCAGATGAAATGGATATGCATTTAAATGCTGGTAGCTCTTATAATAAAAATTTAATTGGAAATACAAGCTACTGTTGTTAAGGAAAAAAGAGGCAATTAAAAAAACTCAACTGAAATCTCATCCTTATCCTTCCCAATTAAAAATAAACCCAAAACATGCCTATCATTAAAAGGATCATTAAAAGGTTCTTATTGTCCTAACGATGTTTTGATAACATACACATATTAATCATGGGATAGTACTTATCCTTACATACCTAACCATCAACTATTTCACTCTTGGAACCAAATGAAACAGAAGAACATATTTTTATTATGTTTTTAAAATGACCTTTGCACCTTAATTCAATTCCAGCTCTCATTGATAAACTACTAACTCCAAATTATTATACTCTACAGTTTTAAACCCGTTAAACCTAAGAGACACAAAAACAGAGCCAATATAGCCTTCCCATCAAGCTCTATTATGCTGCCTAAAAGGATACTAATTCACAGATGAAATGTGTTATATGAAATGACCTCTAATGAACTTAACAGCTGTTTGTTGCCATGCCCTGTCAATGGCTGAAACAAACATAAATTTACCCTTTCTCTTTACTTCTGAAAATACTGTCTCAGCAGTGACCTGCCTCTTATATAAATTTTGCAAATGTGTGCAACTGAAAGGCTGGCTGATTGACCTGTAAAACCAGAGATCTAGCAGATTTTAAGAACCAAGATAGCAGATACTGCAACCTTGCATCAGTTCATCCTTGATTAACCAAAGAGGGCTAAGCTGATAAGAAAATAATGCCAGGTAAAATCTGCCGCAGGGTGAATGAAATCCAAAGGATACAAGCCTAAATTAGAGTTCATTACACTCATGAATATAATGAGATGCCTAACAGTATGACTTACTACTTCCAGAAATGAAACTAGTAAGTGCACCTACAGGTAGAGTTGGAGAAGACAGAAAAACTTATTGTTTTATAACAGTTAAGATAACCAGAGGTTGGAGCACCTAATCGAGCCAGCAGGGAATACAAGGGAAAGAAATTAGATTTAATTTCTTTATGCTATAGGATTGGAAAAGACAGTTATAGAGCATGAGAGACTCCCTCATGACTCCAGACTAGTATAAATATAAAACAGAGATGAAGAGACACATACACATTCTGGGACTTACTGATCATAGAATCACTTAATTTGGAAAAGACCTTCAACATCACTGAGTCCATCTGTTAAGAGTAACAGTCTGTAATGGCTCAGGGTAAGAGGAATCTCCTCAGACAGTGGGAGATATGGGTCTTATGCCCAAAATCCTGTGTTCTGTGGCTACCAGCCCAGGAAAACTTCTTGTTCATGTGATTAGGATAAGTACTATATCATGATTAATATGTGTATGTTATCAAAACATCATTAGGACAATAAGAACCTTTTAATGATAGGCATGTTTGGGGTTTATTTTTAATTGGGAAGGATAAGGATGAGATTTCAGTTGAGTTTTTTTAATTGCCTCTTTTTTCCTTAACAACAGTAGCTTGTATTTCCAATTAAATTTTTATTATAAGAGCTACCAGCATTTAAATGCATATCCATATATTCTGTACTGGAAGCCCTCTCTAGACAACACAGACCACTGACATTGACTATGTTACATCATGTAACTGAAACATGTTATTTATGGCTCTAGAGAAGATCACGTAGAAGGAACTCGATATGTTCTTAAGCTTGAAATACAGAATTACACATAAGTGATATTACATCTCTCTGAACAAAAATGCAACAGCATCTTTTCTGTGGAATGATATTATACTGCTGTCCATTCATAGTTCTCCCACTTTATACATGGACAAAAAGTCAAAAGCCTACTTCAGTGCACTTCACACTACTTTTGCTCACTATACATTTCCAAACCATGGTCACTTGAATTGAGTCACCACAAATTCTGCTTCTTAAACATGAAATTGTTACTACACTGCATTTTCACAACTCTGCCTTTATAATTCGTCTTGAGATTTTAATGTATACAATGCCAAGTTTAATGTTGGCTGAGGAAAAAAAATTAATTACAATAACATGCCATTTTGGGATGCTTCATTTTGACACCAAGGACCAGAAACAGTGTGCTTTACCCAGCCTCCCCACACTACTTTTAAGCTTTGTAGAAATAATGACTTAGCCATCAACTGACTGAGTTATTTCCCCCAAGCTTTTAACGTGTTTTTAAAAGATTTTTCCTTACCACATACATTTTATATATATTGATAAGATATATATTCTAAAGGATTCAAACTGGCATTCATAATTAATCTCTGAAAGCTCTTTAAGCTGTTCTGTACCATCTTGTCAATAGCAGACACATCTTTGACAGAAACAATTAATCCAACTCCTTTTACAAATGTTGGAAAGACACATTTATTGCTTAATATACTGCACATACTTAAATATACTTTAATCCTTCTAATCATAATCACTTTTTTTCCAATTATTTTTCTTCAAAGCTATCTGCCCTTCTGTAGATATGTCTTTAGTATTCACTTTTCAGCTCAACTGAATCACCTCACTATTTTTCCCTTTCTGTGAAACCACTTCATATTACCTGCTTACTACTTAGAATTAACCATTTCAAAACCTTAAGATTCCTTGGCAGAATGCAACTAATTGAAAATTCTGTTTTAATTCTCTAAATAGACAATTATGCTTTGGCTTAAAATAACTGTATCTCCTCTCTTCATGATCTTTATGCATGCCCAATTTTACGCCTTTATAAAGCACTCTTATTCAGATCAAGAAACACCGCTCTTTGGAGAAAGTGAGGTTTGAGCAGTGTACCCCATTGATTGAAATGTGTCTTCTTAGATGAAAAATCAGTTTTGTAAACCAAAACCACCTTTTTTTTTTTTAAAGAAAATCCCTTAACAAAAGAAATAAAAATTTAGATGATGAACAGGAGTCATAAATAGTCTATACTTGCAAGCATTGATCTTCATCCAAGTATATTACTTTATTCCTCAAGAATCTGCCCCACTGCCAATATCCTTCCATTATCTCTTGGTGGATCTCTTATTGCTCTCTCTTGTGCCTCCAGTATGAGTAAAGAAGCAGTTTATGTGTCATCAGTTTTTTCTTTTCTCTCTTTGTTTTGTTTAGGGTAAAGATTAATTAGACAAATGCATGTAATACACAGCCAAAAAGCAGGTCAATGTACAGCAGTTAAAAATTATGACAATGTATCCTTGTTATATTTAACCACAGACTTCATTTTCACTTGTACCACTTTTATTCTGTCATATTTGAACATTTTAGTTTGCTGTTTTGTTTACATGTTGGAAAGAATAATGAAAAGAATATATGTTGAAAAGAATAATTAAAAAATCAAATATTTAAAAGATTACCAATTGTAATTTAAACATAAATTTATGGTGAGAAGATGCCTTTGGCTGCACAATTACTTAATACCCTCAGTGTTAAGTCTTTTATCAGAACAATTAACATTTTCACTGGTAGTGCATACAAATCACAATTTCCATTCACCCCTGGAAATGTCCCAGGCCAGGCTGAATGGGGCTCTGAGCAACCAGGAAGGTGGAAGGTGCCCTTGCTTATGGCAGGGCGGTTGGAACTAAAGGATCTTTAAGGTCCCTTCCATCCCAAACCATTCCATGATTCTATGATCCTATGATCCTATGGATTCAGGTTCTCCCTGTCTTCAAAACAAGTTTTAATAGATCAGCTGTACC
>VXBC01004062.1:38439-65888 GCA_013399945.1 Ploceus nigricollis | reverse complement strand
CCATTATCGTTGCCATATATTTTCTTACTTAATCTTTTTTTCTTTTTGCATTCAAAATTTGTTGATCCTCTCTTTAAATTATTTTTATCATCCAGGATGCTATTTCCTATCATAGGAATGTGTTTTTATATTCTTAGCAGATATACATCAGTACCTTGAATTAGCTTGTGTTTGAAAGATTCCCTTTGCATTATTCCATTACTAGCATGGATGCTGACCATACTATTTTGTAATTATTATGTAAGATTCTATAACTTCAGAATCATCTGCAGATTGTATCAATAAATTTATATATTATCTTTAAAATAATTATATATTTATGCATGTTGACAGCATAAAGTCTAGAGCAGAGAAAATTAATGAACTCAATGCATCACACTTAATTTATCTGGCAAAAAACCCCCATACCCAACTATTTTCTTTTAAATTAGAATCTTATGAAAGACTAACATAAAACCTTACAGGTGTCAAAATGTATTCTTAGTGTGTTACAAAACTGTACCCATTTCTTCCTTTGAAGAAAGAAAATCAATTGAGTTGATAAAACTTATCTTTCATGAAGCGCTTTTGTTTNTTACGGCAGGGCGGTTGGAACTAAAGGATCTTTAAGGTCCCTTCCATCCCAAACCATTCCATGATTCTATGATCCTATGATCCTATGGATTCAGGTTCTCCCTGTCTTCAAAACAAGTTTTAATAGATCAGCTGTACCAGAAATAAGAATACCTAAATGTGTCTACACATCAGCATTCATAGCTGTATCCTAAGAAAATCCTCTGATATTGAAAGGATCTATGATATTTCTTCTAATTCTTAAACAACTATTCTTTTACAGTAATTTTTTTGCCTCTCTTATTTTCTTTTTTTTAAGTTTTAAGGCAGCTTACCAAAACGTAAAGAGTTTACAAAGATGTAGAATCATATCTTTTGCAATATTTGGGGAAAAAAAAAATTCAAGGAGCTTAATATCACATGTTATTAGAATAATACCAGTCTTCAAGAAAAATAAAAAGAAAAATTATAATATCTTTATATTACAGGTCATGTGGAATTTGAGATTAAGTGACTTGTCCGCAAAATTAGATTGAAATCTTGAAGTAAGCCAAAACCTAAACTTAAATCTCATGTACATTAATACAGTGTTTCAACAACAGAAACAACCTTTCTTTTCCTTTAAATATTGTATTTCACAAAATTAATGATAACCAAGTAAGAACAAAAAAGCCTAGCTAAATATTTTTCTAGAATCACTGAAGTAAAACCCTTTACAGTGGCTTGACACCCATGATTTTCATTAGAAAAATGGTCTCTCAGTAAAGGTATAATGAGAATCAGAGATAAGTATAAATTGTGCTCTATTTTTTCTTTTGTTCCTTTCTACATTCCACTGTTTTTCTGGAGACAAGGCAGAACTGGATAATATTAATGAACTTCAGAGCACATACCTCTACCAGTCAGTGTAATTATGTTATTTAAGGGATTCTACATAAGAAATTCCTGTCTTAATCTAAAAAAGACTTTAGCTCAACAGTGACAACACAAATATGGGGAAGGAGGAGTTGGAAGGGGAAAAAAGCACGTGCTCTTTTCACACTTAATACATTTTATTGGATTAGAGATACTATTTCCTTTCAATATACATGGAATTTGTTGGCATCAGAAACACAAAACCAAAACAACAGAATTGTTGCCACAATATGCAAAGAAAAGAATAAATGGAAAAAATACTATTATCTCCAAATATATATTAATCCACAGCTTCTTTACTTATTGTGCACATTTGCCAGGGGCTTCCAACTGTTTCAGACCAGCCTCCTTGATCATGCCTCCTTGAATGTTTTCTAGAGTCCAATCTGTTACTAATATCCCTGGAAGAAACATTTTACTAAGTCAAAGGTACAGTAAGCTGTTGCTAAATGAATATTTACCAACATGCCTGAGAGCAAAAGACAGCAAGAGCCCCAGCATACATGAAGATGAATGCAGCCATCCACATGGGAACACATTACATGATGCAGAAGGGAATGATGCAGCAGCTTAGTACTGAATTCCCCACAGCCATCTGGAAAAACACATGAGAACTCAATTGAGTTCAGCAGAAATACACATGCTTCAAGTGAGTAATATTCCCACTTATTTTGCTTGCTCAGAAAGGATTCAGGATTTACAAGACAACTCAAATACCAGTTCTGAAATCCAGAAAGTCAGAAATCACACGGTGATGCTTTTGTTTTACGAAGGCTAGGGTACACAAGAAATGCTTCCCTGTGTACAAATACATGGGTCATGATCAAATTCTTTGTAAATCCTCTCTTCCAGTCAAGAAAATATTACTCTGCTTATTAATTTTCTCTAATGCATAATTATCAGATCATTCTTCTTTTTTTTCTCTAAAGTTTTTTGTTTGGTTTGGTTTTCAGACTCATGATCTCCTCAAAATACATACCAGCATAGCATGTGCAGCTCTTGTGATGCCATTATCGTTGCCATATATTTTCTTACTTAATCTTTTTTTCTTTTTGCATTCAAAATTTGTTGATCCTCTCTTTAAATTATTTTTATCATCCAGGATGCTATTTCCTATCATAGGAATGTGTTTTTATATTCTTAGCAGATATACATCAGTACCTTGAATTAGCTTGTGTTTGAAAGATTCCCTTTGCATTATTCCATTACTAGCATGGATGCTGACCATACTATTTTGTAATTATTATGTAAGATTCTATAACTTCAGAATNTATCTTCTTAGGATTAAAATGGGACTAGTTTGTCTGTAACATGTAGCTGGCCTCTTGAACTATTAGAAGAAACAAACTTTTCCTTAGACATCGACATACGCTCCAACATTCTGTTTGGTTTTTTTAAAAGATTAATTCAAGGATTTGATCAAGAATTTCACTTTTAATAAACATATTGTTACTACGTCTGCTATCTATTATGTACTCTCAATAGCCCAATATTAACATCTCACAAATTAAAACCAGATCATACAGCATTTCAATGAAAGAAAACGTACAAATGCACCATATCAGGCATATGATTGTTGTATTTTCAGTATGCCCTGCCTACCAGGTTCTGACGTCAGCGAAGTCCATTTCTTCCTAATATTTAAAATATTGTTTTCTTTGTTTCTTAGTCCTGCTCAGAATTTTTCATGGATATATTTAACTTCCTTTATATGCCTGTAGTCTTGACTGCATATTTCTAATGTCTCGAACTAGATCTAAATTGAAGGACCCACAAGCACCTTAAGACTGTTTCCATGGGGGAATAAAAACTGGAAGGCAGCACTCTTCCTTCTAATGTCTACAGAGACTGGTGGTCATATAGGCTTGATTCAAGTTTTCTGAATTATTGCTGATTTTGCAGGCATGCAGGAATATAGTTCATATTTTCAATGATGAAAGAGGAAATTGAATAATTTTAAAAGTAAATCTCCACTGCTGTCTATACTGTAGCTTTGTCTCCTGGTCTTTCTCTGGCCTTGGCTCCTTATAGCCTTGATCCCTCTGAAGCACTCTGGCTCTGGTTCCTTGTTTGCTGTACTGGGGATAGCAACAGGCCCAGTGACAAGCCCTGGCCTCTGTCTGTTATGTTCAGATACTTTAGGGCTGTATCCCGTCAGCATCCATGCGCTGCTCCCTTTCCCTTAGGCAGCAGTCCCTAATCTCCCTTCTCCCAAAAATATGAGATACACTTTTGCAGTAAAACCATTTGTGAAGACCCAGTCTTGAAATTAAGGAACGTGAAAATTTTAAGGTAACCCATTGGTTGTTTTCTGTTTCAATTAAAAGGCAGTTCTACAAAAATGTTCTGTAAAGTTTATTTTTTTCTTCCCATTCCACTCCCCCCCATTCTCTACTGCTTTTTTACAGGGAACTCCATGCACTTAAATTATGCTTTGACCATGAGAAATTACTGCTTTTAATAAAATGGCAACTGAAAGCTGCCAGAGCTTGTTTACCTCATGTTCTATGAGCTTGTTCTCATTACTTTTCTATATGAAAATTTCAGTTGTGGGGGTTAGAAAGGGAATAGATATGAAGAGGGCCTATTGGGAGAATTTTCCATATTTCTCATTAGGGAGAGGGATGAAAGACTCTGTAGTAATGAGTTTGATGAGGACAAGCAGTAGCATAAATTACTTATTACTATCTACATTTGTTAATATGAGCTAGCTATAAAATTATAATCTCTTTTAAAACAAAACTGCATTTATGCTACATGAAACTCAGCTTCTGGTTGGCATGTGTATTCTTAACTTGTGGCAATCATTCAGCATAGATCTAACAACAGCAACAGCAAAAATACAGGATTGCTTAGCTGCAATTGATTTTTTTCAGAAAAAAACCTTTAAGCTTCTGTGAAATTCATTGCTGACTACATAAAACTATATGGACTGTCATTTCCTTCTGATAGATTTGGCCACAGTTAAGCATTAGCTGCAATAGCCTACTTACCAGTGGCCAAAATAACAACAAATAGAAGGGTTTTGAAGTACTGGTTCATGAAGTACTGTTATGGCAGGAATCATGCTGATTCCCGGAAAAATATGCTGAACTGAGAAAACAGATGATGCAGAGATTGATTGTTTACTTTGCTATCTAGCTGTATCTTAAAAAGTAGAAACAAATATGCTTATTAAAGGATTGTGTCTTGCAAAGATTTCAGAAATCTGGATTAAAAAAAACCCACAAGAACACTCTAATAAAGCTGAAAAATATAAATAAATAATGAAAGTACAAAAATTGTTTACTCTTGAAAAATAAGTCCTATCACTGTCTGAATGGAATGAGAGAGCAGATGAGCAGAGGAATTTATTTAGTCACAACTGCAGCAGAGGTTTTTCATTCTGTGGTAAATAGCTTTGTCAAAGTGCTCTGAACTCCTAAAGAAAAAAACATCTAATTCCAGGTTTCCTTTTTCCTTCTTTATAAGAAATTCATAAGAGTGCAGATCTTATCCAGACGTAGACAGTGACTTTTGCCAAGATGGTTTGCGCTGCACCTGCACTGCACAAATATGTCTTGTGTGTACATAGACACGCATGTATATGTACAGAACTGCACCCTAAATTGGAAGAGAGCATAGTCTTACAACTGCACAAATTCTGAGGGAGAATTAATTTTTTTTTCTTGACCTTCCATGTGGAAGTATCTTAGCTTGACAAGAACAATACCGCATATTTTTTTACCACTTCTTCTCTTTACATCTGGTTCCAGTGTCTGGAACCAAGGTGAGCTCTTGCTTCTTTTCCTGCAGTTAATGTCAAGTGCATGTAGAAACTCAGAGCTACTGAAGAGGACAACTGAGTGGATACTTGAAATCCTTAGAAGCAGACAGGCCGGGAGAAAGGTGAGCCTGCAGGACAGATGCTGACTTATCAGAAGGGGTAACGGCTCATAAAAATAATGACAGCTGTGAGTTTGACACCTGTGGATAAGTTCTTGTGATATGTTTACAGCACCAAATTACTGAAGTAGCTCGTAGTGTGACTTGGGATATAGAGATGAGAAAACACATGCATCAGAGGGAGACTGCTATCGTGGTCTCAAAAGAAGCTACAGTAAGATACTAATTTGTTTTTGCCAATCTCATTTCCTTTTTTTCTCACACGCAGTATTGCTGCAGCACATTCCTCTGCACAATGATACTGTCAGTAAGCAGAACAATTCTAAATTGACCTGAGATTACTCATAAGACATATATACACATTAGCTGTGCACCAGGAGGTGCCACTTCAGAGGTACACCACTCACAGTGTCCCTGGACAGCAGGTCGTGAAGGCTAATGGAAAGCACGGGAGGAGTAAACAAGTCATAGCAGGTTGCTTAGGAGACCTGGCATCAGCTTGCTGGGGAAGGCTGAGGACTTTGTGTCTCTCAAGCAGCACTGGTATCCAGACAGCACTTGTGCACACACGTCACTCAGGAACACAAGGCAGATTAGTTCAACTGTACAGTAAATAGTCCGATAAATTCAGAACATGGGGGGCAGGGGTGACACTCTTGTTCCTGGTCTTCCTGATGCACTCTATAAATTACATGAGGGTGGATTCCTCAAGGTGAGTCAGAGGGGTTCTGCTGAACAGTACAAGTGCTCATCATTTGGATGCATTTGGCCAAGCAAGACACATGAGAAATGCTCACTATATAAACTGCACTGGGAAGATATATGGTTCTGATACAGCAGACAAAAATCTAAAATAAAAGTGATTTAAATATTAAGATAAAATAATTTTTTTTAAAAATTAACCATCTGCCTAGTAAGAATTAAGCAAACCTAGAAAATTGTTGAAAGATATCTGGATAGCTTTCAAAACTCAAAACTGCTTAGTGAATGAGATTTAGAGATATCTGTAATCTTTTTCAGTGTTCATATCTCAGGCTAAACGTGTTCCCAAAAGACAGTACGTATCAGCTGACCAAAATTTCAGTTCTTAGCCACAGACACTAGAAACGTGGAATAGTTTATCATTGTTGCAAGAGAAATATGTTAATACAAATTACCCTGCATTTGTTGTGGGATATACACATCTGTGAATAGTAAAACAGTACCCATGGGTAATTTGCTTGTGTGTGTGAGACTTGTGTTTCAAAATCTAGATTTCTCCTTTTTTTTTTCCTTTTTCCTTCCAAATGGTCTAAAATCAATGGGAGATCACCTATTATATTTGAAATCATTTTATGGAATCTCTTTTGTCTTTCATCTGCAGATGCACTAATTTTTATTCAAGCTATTAAAATAATGGATGAAACTAGATTCCGAACATAACTCTGATAAATGTCCTTTTACCTAACAAGAAGTCTTTAATAACTATCTTGTGATTGATTTTTAAGCAGTTGAACACTTAGCAGAGGCAGATTACACCTACATCATATATCAATAGTTCATTTATCAGTGAGCTTAAGTGCCAAAATCTTTCCTGGGTTTTAATTACTTGCAAAAGTCAATCTAACAAAGAGATTGGTTAGACATGATTTATTCTTCAAATACAGGTGATAGGAGGATAGGTTTTATCTCTTGATCACAATCTTATAAGATCAGTGTTTATTTACTGAGAATAAAGATACCTCAGAGAAATTCTGTGTATGTGCTCCATGTGTCTTAAGCCTATACAATGATCACTTCTTGATTTAATTGTTATAAATCCATCACTTCTTCACTGCTTTCAAATTCCTGGAGTAAGAGACAGTATTTTTTTCAAGCAACATAGTCAATGAGTATCCCATTAAATAAACCTTTGTAGTAGAGTGTCTCTTGAAAGTGAAATAATCTACACAAATTGTTCCCTGGATTTGAAATTTCAAGGCATCTGAAGTGAATATATAGCATGAATAACTTCAGGATGGAGGGATGAATTTAAATGAAGAACTTGTAACATGTAAAGAAACACAGCAGAAATTAAATAATGTGTCTGCTCTCTATTTTAGAATATAGGCACGAAAAAAATAAATGGAAACAGATGTGATATATGAATCTTATATATTTTGAGGAAGTTTCCTTTTCCTTTTCATGATCACAATTGACAACTTTTATTCCTCTATCGGAACATTGTTTTTTCAATACTATAATTCAGCTATGTCCATAAATCACAGTATGATATGGCTCAGAAATGTGGGGTTTTTTTCCAGAAAAGAAATTACAATAGTCAAAACCAAATTACAGTACAGTCTATCTCCTCTTTGATACGTTGGAGGTCATTTGTTTGTTTGTTTTTTTAATATTAGAAACAAAGGCTGCTGTATGTGTATATTAAGTAAGAAATGAATATTTTATAGCATGTTAATTATCACCCTATTATGCTGTTTTAAAGCAGAGAAATTAGTAAAATGTGTAATGTTACATGTGGGATTATGAAATTATCTTTTCTGTAGTACATTTGTTCACCAAGTAAACACAAGACAAATCTGTATATTTAAAATTATTATTTCTTACTGACAAAAGTCTTTATGCCTTGAGCATAAAGGTGTCACTGTGGCACTCTTTATGCTACATCAGTACAGCTGTCCACATTCCAGCATCTTGAAGCAATCTAAGATGCTCTCACATGTCTTGTCTGGTCTTCAGATGGCGTCACATAAAGAACAGTCTCTAGATCTAGTTTAGGACCTGTCAAGCCCATGGAACATATCTCATACATCTTAAGACATGTCAAATGGCACTAGATACCTACACAGGGGAAACTGAACTTAGCTGTTAGTGGAGCTTAGAGCAGTATTCATCTAGACATTTACTGACATTTCTTTTAGCAAGGATATTATGAGGTCTCTGAATGCATTATTTGGCTTTTCTTTCAACAATGTGTGCTTAGTTGCTCAACCACTTTCAAATGTCTGCATCACAGGAACTGAAGTAAAGTTACATAACTGGATTTTCTAGTTCTGTTTGGTTCAGTGGTCAGAAGCTGCAAGTAAATTTTACTGCTCCTGAAAAGACAGTAAAAATATTTAAAATTACATAAAGAAGGAACTGGAGCAGGGATTGTTTTGACTGTTAAATGCAAACCAAAACATATTATTTTTTATATTTCTTGAGTTTAATAGTTACATTGCTACTGCTCATTCTTAGTAATATATTTAATAAAACTAGAAAAATCCAACAGCATTTATGTGGATGAGTACCTGCATCCAGCTATGCAACAGGAATTATAAATAAAGAAATATAAGCTCTGAGCTTTGGATTTGTGTAAAGCCTGAAAAAAGGAATTCCTTATTTCATTTACTACAGACACTGCTTAGGGCTCAAAGAGCCATATAAAGAGTAGTCAATGGACAAATATTCTCCTAACTGTTCACATGTCATGAATGTTCTTTAAGACATTCTGTGGAAGCTGAAAGGGTCCCACCAAAGCTGCTACGTGGGAGTACCACAACTGTCATCCTCAGCAGTTATTTGTATATAGCTGGTAGATGGTGGCACACAAACCATCAGCTGTCTTGTATAACAAGCACATGACAATATTATGATTTCCCATGCATCACTTCATGGGAGTGATAAGCAAATGAGTATTTCTAAAGTATATTCTCTGTATCAGAATCGCAAAGTGCATTCTCTTGCTCTAAAAAAAATCATATGAAATAAAAGAATAGCGATAAAAATTTAAGTATTTTATTCTCTTGAATGAAACATCAGCAACGCTATTTCAGAAGTGTCTTAGTAGAGATGTTTGAAGAGACTTAAATGGATCAATGCCTGACTGACATGTTGACATTTAGCTGCCTAAGTACAACTGTGTGCAATTCTAGCTTAATGCTTAAGGATAACAAGCATATCTACAAATTTTATTCTGAGGGGGTATCTGCAATACTTGTTGATTGATAGATTGATCAACAATCCTTAAGGCAAACAAAACAGTAAAAGGGAAGGGAGAGTTCATTTGCTTCAATCCATGCATAGAAAATTTTAAGACATTAATGGACAGCCCTAATTCAAGGATTTCCAATATGTGGCAGCTTAGATTTACTTTAGATTTATTAACTCAGTAATACTTAAGTGTTCGCAGGCCTGCTGTTTGGTTTAGAAATACTTTTTTTACCAGTCCGTTGTTAAACAAGAAATAACCACTGCAACATTTCAGTACATCTCCAAAGAGTGCCTTTTTAGAGTGTTGTTCCTTGGAATGCTTTACTTATGCTCATGCATGAGGACATCAATTTCCTTTTATATTTTTATTCCTGTTTACATTAGGCACACTGACTCAGTTTATCCTGGTAATATGCTAAGAAAAAGCATCTCAATGGATGAGAGCTTTGCAGTATTGAACCCATACACATGCAGAACACTCTCCATTAAATGTGGCTGACACACCAAATTTGTTCAGTTTAATTAGTAGAAAAATACATGTTTGTTTCTGAGTTTTTAAAAACATTTTTCAAAATGGTATTTGAAATCGTAACAGTGACAGTAACAGTCTCATTAAAGGGCAGGAGATTTACAGTCTTAAATTAGAATGTAAAAATCTATACCTATTTGGATGTTTGTCTGTAATAAAAACAAAGCTGTTTCTAAATGTCACTTCATCAGCCTGATACTGAATTCTACTTGCATCTTCCTTTAATGTTCATGTCATAGGCTCATGTGAAGGTAGAACATAGGAAAGATGGTAAGAGAAGACTACAAGAAATTTAATACCACAGCAAATCTAATTTTCTGGAATAATCTTGGACTTATGGAAGTATGCAACTATGTTTCCTTCAAGCAAGATTCCATATTTCATGGCCTAATACTGACCTGAGAGCAATTGCTTAGAGTGAATAGACTAGGATGTGTCTGCTGGGAGCAACTTCTCAGTCTCCCCTGACCTCCAAAGAGACTGATTCCATACCTTTTACAGCACTACCATATGTTCCCTTATTTTTCTCTTGCCTCCTTTTGAAAGAGTCACAAAGCTGAAGGTGATAATGAGGAGAGGCTCCACTTACCACACTGAGTTAGCTCCTGTAATGGACCAAAAATGTACTAGATTACCTGGAAATACTTTTCTTTTTTTTGGTGCCATTATGGCAAGTTCTTGTATTCCTCACTTTTATGCCTCAACTGGATGCCTAAAGCCAGGCGTGTGCTTAGGCAAGGCTAAGGGCCATTATGGGCTCTTTTGTGAACATAGTGGCGAGATACATAGGAGGGAAACATCTTTTGCTCTCACTTCCCTATTTAGCAGTATAAAGAAAACTGACAATGCTTTTGGTCCTTGAACACATACACATTTTACCTTACTTATTGACAACACTGATAACTTTAAACAGCTCATCCTACTTTATGGAATAAGGACTCCAACTCATATCTTTATGAGGCCTTTCTGGTGAATCCTTATTCTGGCTTTGTTTACAGAGCATTCTGAACATTAGTAGCTATTTAAAAAGTTAAACTCCCAATTATTTTTTCCCTTTTCCCTCTACTGTTGTGTAAAGCTTCTATGAAGGAAGAGGACTGGCTTCTTCAATTCTGTTTGGTTCAGTAGTCAGAAATTGCAAATAAAATTTTCAAGAATGAAAACATTATCGCTGTTTTGTAAGAATCTTACTTAGAAGGAATCATAGATTCTTCAGTGTTAGTTTTTTCCTATGTATTGAAGAGCAACTGAAATGAAGATACTGTCCATGAAAGATCTCATTAAGGAAAGCAAACACATTCTTATTCAAATTTCTCCAGTTAATATAGAATCAATAATATAATTAAGAACAATTTTAAAACTTGAACTATCGTAGAGGTAACATAATGTTTCTTAGACTGAAGTCAAGATGGTACTTTCAATAGCATTGCAGGGCTGGCATAAATTCATAAAGTAGTATCTTTCTGAGAGTCAAAACAATTGGCATGTTATTTCCAAATATTTTGATTTATTATTTAATTTAAATCACAATTATTAAAAATGTCAAAAATTCTTAATGATATAATGATATTTGAAAGAATTTTAATATATTCAGTAAAACATATTGATATCAAGTACTGCACAACAACAAATAACCCCATATTTTCTAATATTTTATATATATATATCTTAAAATAAAATTTTAACACATTGAATTTATTTTGAAATAACAACACATGCTCTATTTTAAAGTAAGTAAGGCTTTCTAGAGATGAGTTCTTCATTCAAAACTCTATGAGGCTCATGGGAATTTTTGCATTGAATGTCATAGTCTTTTTATCAATTATAGAAATAATTTACAGTACTATTGTACTGCAGAGTTCTAAAAAAATATTTTTTACTAAAATTGATTCATTTTTTTTCTAGCTATGCATCATGGGATATGCTTGAACTTTCTGGTATTCTCTACAGGATAGGATGGGGTTGTTTAATCTCCTCTTCCCCAGTCCTTCAGCCCTCTATGGTGGAGGAGGAATGACCATTAGTGTGCAGAAGTGAATGGTTACTGTAACAACATCCAAGCCTATTTCCCATACAGAGTTTCCACTAAACAAAAAGGTATATTTTGATCATATAGACATATATGTATGTGTGTATATATGCATACATATCTGCATATAACTAACCCAAAAATATATTTATGTTAACGAGATTTGCCTGTGCTTCATGTTAGCTGTCTGCTGTAAGTTACTTTGAATTTTTCCTGGTAGGTGCATTTAAAAGTGAGCAGGAAATGAGGTGTGATTACATAATTCCCTAATTATGTTTTTAATCTAGCCTATTAAGTTTATGGAGACCTTTATAATCCTTTAGTCAGCACAAATAATTTTAAAAAAACCCTTTAAAGCATAAAGACAATCTTTCACAAGTGATTCAGAGATATGCTCAAACTTTCCTAAAAAAGGAAATAAAATTACTATGTAGGTGACTGCATTTTATTGAAGAATTATTTTTGACTTCTATTTGCTTAAAATTTTCACAGGAAAATTTCGGGCACAGAATTCATTAACAGCATAATTCACCATCATATTTCAAGATCTTGTAATTCTGAAATTTTATTTATCAGTTACAGTATTGTACAAACACAGACACGGAAAGTTTAATAAACAAACTACTTAAACTGATTTCTTCAAAATGGAGAAAGTCTTTCTCATACTATTTATATGCATTATCAGAAGCTTCCAGAATACTCAAGAGGTAATATGGTTATATAGTAGTATTTATCAGAATTCCAGCATTAAAGAATATTACTTTCTGCCAAATAACTTAGAAGTTAAATAAATAGAAAACAATCAACCAAAAGTCCCAGAACCCAGAGAGTTTAGACACCCAATCTAGTCAGGAACAGGCATGCTTATGTTCTGATGTATGTCCTGGGCTTGGACTGTCTCCTGAACTTTGACCTTTATCTTAGGCAACAGTGTGCTTCAGTAGACCTTTCAAGCGGAGAATAACCAAATGCTGAGGACATTTAAATAGCATTTAAATGACTCCTGCTTTCCTTCCTTCCTCTCTTCCTTCCCAAAGATGCTTTGTTATATATGAGAAATGTAGTGAGGAAGCTAATCCTTTTCCCAAATAAATGGTGAAACTTAAGTAGCTCAAATGAGCTTCACTGAGCATCAAATGATCTATGTGTGAGATGTCACATTATCTCCTTGTACTAACAAAGCCAGAAGGCTCTTTGCTGAGCTTTAAACAGTCATTACTAAACATCTGATAACAGAAGTTAAATATAATTAATTTCATAATTATGCATTTCTACAAAACATTAATCTTTGGATTAACTTCTACTAAAAATTAAGTCCTTATCATACCTCTAATTTTCCCTTGTATACTGAAAAATGATAGAAAATGATAGAAAAAAAGGAGGAAATAAATTATTCCTTCCCATTCTATTTTTCTGCCATAATGAACTCATATTTTTTGATGCATTTTTCAAAAAGCTTGACAGAATGACAGCTCTAAAATCGAACAATCTTTTAGTTTAGTATTCTTAGATTTCTGTTGCCTTTTTTTTTTTTTTTTTTGAGAGTCTCTTGAAATGAAGATGATAGTTCTAGCAAAGAAAAAGAAATGGATAGCAGAAATATTGCAGTATCACACACTGAAAGAGTGAATCATACCTGGAAGGAAACTGCATAAAAATAAGCAGTTTTCAAGGTTTTAAAAATATGAAAAGTCCTATGCTTCATTCAGTTTTGTTTTGGTTTTTTCATGTATCTTTTCTAATTTGCTATTTACAATAGAGTTCAGTCACAGAGGGACACATGTAGGTTCTCTGACCAGATGTTTTCTTTTCACTGGAAACAAAATTTGACAAGTAGTCACAAAATGAAATTGCTAAAGAAAAAGATTTATGAAATAGAAAACAATAAATGGTCTGGATAATTCGCTATTCATCCACAAATTTTCTGTGAAATACACAGCAATCTGCTGTGGTTGAAGCCATTTCTTAAATCACCTTTGGTATCAGGATAATGGGCAGAACCTATTAGTGTGACATAAACTGTAAGAAAACATCTAGTCATTGTCTTACCTCTATTTCAAGGAAATCAGTATAAAAGTAAAATAAGAATCATGATTCATATACACATGAATACATAAGCTACAGTTTCAAACAGGGTTACAAGGAAGAAACCCTGAGTTTACAAGTTTTAGTATTTAAAAGGATCAGCAATTATATGAATATATTATGAACAATATATTTTTTTTTTTTCAAAAAAACTTTGTTTAAGTCCTCCCCTCAGCACCTTTGAAAGAACCTGTTCTGTTTTAAAGGAAGAATAAGATCTTTAATGAATTAATTATCAGCTAAAAGATTGGAATTGAGAAGAATTGAAATGAATGGTCATTTTTCATACTGAATAGATCTCCACAGAAGCATCCCTGAACAATCTGTGTGCTGAGTTTGTGGTTAATTATTTACCCAAGAAAAATGAGTATATCAAATATTTTATTTAAATTATTAAAGATAATCACATCTAACCTGATCACAGAGGCATAGGAAACATCTCATGCTTCTAAATGACTGAGTAATACATTTGAACAATAACAAAAGTAGATTAAATTCAGTGTTGTTAACTGCAGAATCAAGGAGGCTGGGGAACAATCACCACATATGGGAAACAATAGGCTCTAAATTGGCTAAAAATTGGCTATTACCACTTAGACAATAACTCTACATTCATTGTTGATAATTTATTTTCTTAATAAATATAATATACCATTTGATTTCCTTATGTCAATATATGCTTAGCAGCCACGTACTAAATCAGATGTTGGAATCTTTGATCTGGCAGTGAGTTTTTGTCTTTAACTTCTCAAAAAGGTGATATGACAGTAATTTAATTTTAATCCTCTTTTAGCATTCTCATAATAAAGACCATTCTTTGCTTAATATTTTGAAATACAGGCACAGTTTCATTTTGAGAGATTTTCACTATCTTTATTCTGTGGGAATGGAAAATTCATCTGTTTGTGTATGTGTCTACATGTAATCTAGAATGCATAATGTACCACTACAGTCATATTATTTAAAAGAAATATTTCTTATAACCACTTCTTGAATCAGATACCATACATTTAAGATGATAGGGCACAGGCACCTTGGTGAGCATCTTATACCTGTCAGTTATTGGTAATGTCTCTAAAGACCACACTTTCCAGATGTAAAATGAAGAGTCAATTTTATATCATTTTATTGAACCAAACCTTCTCAAAGTCCCCATGGAAATTTGTATGCAATGAAGTTAGAAACAAAACCTGATAAAAGAAAAACTAGTACACAGAAGCTGCACAAGGTTTCAGAAATCTAGGAAACTTTTGCCTCCACAGAAAATGCACAGTAGAAACTTTATGAATACTCTTAAAGAAGAAGACAATTCATCGTTGTCTGCTTTACTTCTGGCTAAGAATTGGTAGGTTAGCTCCTCAAGAGGCTATACACCAATTCCTCAGTACAGCACACTACATACTGTAGCCATTACATAGACTTAATAGGAAAAACTGACTTGAGTCATCTGTCATGACCAGCAATTTTACTATGTTTGCAGTTTACAAAGTAGGATTTTCACAGGGCTATGACAGCAATACAGCTCAATGCTGTGGAATGAGAAGAAAAAGCAGGAGAAAAAAGGGTGAGAGAAAAGAAGAAGAAAAGATAATTTGAGAAGCTGTTTCCTTTATTCTGAATAAAACTCTCCTTCACATTAATGCTTGTCACAACTTGTGTAGTCAGTGATAAGGTGACCCACATTTGACAGTGCTGTAAACTACAGAGCAACTGGGGCATGGAAAGGAAGCAAAGAAATGACAGCTCAAAACAAAATGTCCCTAATTTCAGTCCTTGAGCTATTTCTGAGTTGAGGATAGGAAACACAAAACTATTGGATACCCATCAATCATACTAGTTAGCCAATAATTTATTAATATAGTGCCACCACATAAAGCTTTAAGCAACCTACTTGTGGCTGGAAGAAGTTGGCATAAATGGACTACCCCATCCAGCTGTTACCAAATACTCTTGATCTCAGGCATGATTCTTTAGGTGGAGTTTCTTAAATTCTGTTGTTGTCATTCATTACTTTGGTTTCTAATTTTAGAGGAACCAATGAAGCCAAGCAAAATGGCATAGTCAGTCAGAACTGAAAACTCAAATGTTACCCCACAATATAAATGGGGTTTGCAGACTTCAATCTGAAATACATATCAATCATTTCCCCCTTATTTGTTTTCCTTTAATATACTTTCTGGAGGATAAAGCTTTTGGTAATGTTTATTTCAAAATCCATGTTTCCCTGAGTGATGATATTTTTAATTGACATCAGAAACACACATACTAAAACACAAAGGCTTGAAAACATTTCATATGCTTCCCTGCTTGGTATTACTAAAGTAACCTTTTCCAAAGGTTATAACTAACCTTTGGTGGAATTTTTTTCTCAAAAAAATGAAGGTTGACATTGAAGCTAGTTCTTACAACATGAAATATTCACAATTACTTCAGTGCTTTTTTCTTTGTGCTAAAGAACCCCTTTCAAAACATTCTTATTCAGCATCTTCTGCTATCTATTAAAATTTTATATCAGAGTTAAAGTTTTATAAGGCTTAAGGTTATGAAATATTAAGACAAGAGTTGAGTTGTGATAATTTCTCTTTAAAAGACAGCAAGTGTATCTACCAGAAAGTAAAAAAATACAGATTTTTTTGCATTGCTGCTTTATGGATATGCTTTTCTGATACTCCTTTCTCATGGGATATTTATTTTTGGTCCATGCATAACAGAAAAAACAGAAAAAGGAAAACAACCATTGATATCCAATAAAATGAAATTGTTACAAATTTTCTTTCAAAACTTTCAATTAGTTTGTCTTGGCTAATCTCAAAATTTGATCAGGAACTACTGGTCGCCAGACATCAAAACTATTTTAGTCGATACCAGTAGCACTGTCAGTAGCTAAGGGGCTCAGTAAGGTTGAGCCTCCATCTGAATAAATTCTGTTTGAATTCAGAAATGTTCATCCAGTATCTCTCAACAGTATCTCTGAATGAAATTCTTATATACAGCTCTTAAGCACATTTGAAAATAATTCAAATAGATGGTTCAGCAGGTGGTTCAGTAATGTTAAAAATTTGCAGGTTTCTTACTTCTCTATAGGTGAAAAATATCTGCCTTGGACTGAAAATAACACTTTGAGTTGCAAGAGTAACTTAACTTCTGAAATTTTCATTTTGCATTTGTTTTTCTAATTTGTAAAATTTTCATTATAAAGTAGTTTATATAATTTTATTTAGCAGCACTGTGCAATTCTCGTTTTCTATCTGTTTTAGAACCTTCTGAGTTACACTTTTATCCTAATATCTTCTTTTATAGAGTATTAGATGTAATTTGAAGTAACTCCATCTATATATGAAAGAGAGCAGCTAAAAAATATTCTTTATTTCTACCTTTAGAGGAATATTTATTCTCTTTTAATTCATTCTTTTTATCATTTTAGGTTAAGATGATGAGGCTTAGGCTGCCTTCCCAGAAATTTAAGCTCATTAGAAGAGTAAAATTCTGCCTTGCCCCAGTTTATTCTTCATGGACAATCTTTATGGAAACATAGAATGGGTAGTACAGATATCTAAGCACTTCTTAAGCACAATCCAATCCGTACTACTGTAGACATCTGATGTATGTCAGCTGAACCATGGCTTAAAGTATGTATTTTTCTCCTCTTACTATAGAATATAGAAAGATACACCAAAATGTGTAATCTAAATAAATAGCTAAAATGCATTGAAATACTCTACCTTAATAATGGTCTCACTCAAGAACTGTGATCCTGCTTCCCTCTCATCACACAGAGGACTTGTCTCATGCAGTATATGCACATCTTCTTCTTTAAGACAAGTTATACTCAAATACTAAGCAATTATGTTGACTAGACGACTACAGAACTAGGTGTCTTTCTGTTAGGTGAGTAAAATTAAATTGAAGAAACTAATGTATCACCTGAAAAACAAGGGTTTTTCTGTTTTCTTTTTTTTCACCAAAGCTTACTGCCTGGAATTTTAGCAAAGAAAATTTGGAAAAGTTGTTAATTTTTTTTTTTTTTAATCTAGTAATCCAATACACAAAAGTAATAGTACGAAAAGTTATGGAAGTCAGAGGAGGTTTACTAAAAATCTAGCTCCTCTGGTTTGTATGCCATTTCTCCTAAATTTTCTAATTATAAAACCTAAGTAACGTTGCTTTAATCTCAGAAATTAATTTCTAATACATTGTGGAGATTTAAAATGAAATGCCACTTCAAATGGCATTTTAAAATGAAATGCCAAAAAGTCATAAAGCAGGGACAATACATAGCATGTGACAAAAGATTTAGCAGAAGAATAATACTGGGGTTTTTTTGCCCCCATTATGCTTTTAGCAAATATATTATTTCCTATCTATAAGATCGCTATGGCTCATTTCCTTTTGACACCACATCTTACTGAGTAGCTATCAGCACTAATGGAAAATAAGACTGAAATATTATGCTGAGAGTAAATTATAAACTTTAATATAAGACTAATTTAGCATATTAGACTATTTAGCATATTTTCTTCAAAAGGCAGAGAATACTGTGAAGTTCATCCATCTAAAACTTATTACTGTTATTGAAATCTTTATCTGTTCTCAATCATATAGCAAGTCTATATAAACATAGGAGACTCTAAACCCCAAAAGATTACTTAAGCCAGATAACTGTTCACAGGGAAGAACTTATGTGCTCAGAAAAAGTATGCAATTTAAAAACATTCATGTGGTGGCCAAACACCCCAAAATATGATCTGTGATCTGAGAATTAATAATAAAATATATTTTCCTTCTTCTTCCATTAGATTTGAAATCATCTCTTGAACCATTTGATGAGATTTTGAGATAAATAATTTTCCATAATTCTAACAATGCAATCAGAACCTTGATGATTTCATGAACCAGAATGCAAAAATTACAAAATAAAAAGTCCTTATCAGCTCAGTCCAACATATAATTTGAATAATTTAGTACTAGCTCTTGTCATACTCTTTAGGCGTTTTAACTATCTAATTATGATCTGTGAAAGAAACTTTTTTTTTTTTTAACAAGACTGGGATTTTTTTTTTCATGTGCCATACAGGAAGTTTCAGTAATTCTGAAAATCTTAATTATTAATTTTAATCAATAAATGGTAGCACTGGAACAACACCTTCCCACTATTTTTTACAAAACAGTATTTTATCACAAAAATATTTTCATGGAAAATTCATGTTAATCCCTGCTTTGTGTACAGAAAGGAAGCATCAGATCTTTTTTGACTGTCCCTTCAATTCACAGTGAATTGAATTAGAATAGAATGATCAAATTGTACACACAAGGATTATTTGTTCCTACTTTCAACACATTTTGGTTTCCATTAATTTTCAAACAAGTCTAAAGAAATTTACTACATGGACTAATTTAGTGTAATCATTTGCTAGGTGGACTCATTAGACATTTTTATATGAATTAGAATGAGATAAAGGAAATTAGGGTTTGGAAGACAAATGTTATGGCAAAAATATGCATAACCTTACAAGATTTTCTGAAATACCACACAGCAAAGACAAGGCATGCAACATATTTACATGAATAGTCTTTAGGAATACCTGGTTTTGATAGATAATTTATCTTTAAATTATATCAGCTTTAGATAGAGTTTTGATATTCTTAAAATTGTCTACTGTACATGACATAAAGTTTGTGTTTGTTTAGTGCATTTTTTAAGACATTTTTAGCCAAAGCTCTGTTCCTGAAAAGAAAAACCTTTACAAAAGTGGAAAGAGAGTAATTACAACTGCTGCTTACTCTGATATGACACTAGATTTTGTTTTCTAACAGAATGATTGCCTTTTATGGTAATGGTAAGGAATCTTAGATAAATTAAATTTCACCAGCACACAAAAGGGAATTGTATTTTTCTGTGTTCCATCACACACTCCTCCAATGTAGTGGGTTTTTTTTCAAAAGATAAAAAAGCCAATATTACTATCTGTGTATTCTCCAGGAAATTTTGGACTAAATAATGAAAAACATATATTAAAAAAATCAATACAAATCAGTGAGGAAAGTGAGACCCATCTACTTTTTATTTCAATATGCTCAAACATACAGAGAGAAAAGTTTCATTACAGTGTTGTGGCCCTGACAGCAAAGTTTGCAACAGATAGTCAAAACATGACATTTGCAAAGAGAGGAAGCAATGCTTCCAGAAATTAGCATTTTTCTGGTTTGTCTTACTATATCTAGATATCAAATATTTATATTCTGTATATCACAGAAGCATACAACTGTACACCTGTTGAAATATGTAGACTCCTCACTCTTTAACATAAATTTTAAAAAAAAGACATTGACATTTTTCCGAGCAATTTAGGCCACAATCATACTTTCTTGAAAACTTTTAGCAGACAATGTACACACTAGAGACAGAATCTATCATCTGCTTGTAGCAGAATGCACAAACCATCTGTTGAATTAGGTTGGTTTTTTTCAACTCCTGTTTTCATATGCTAACATAAAAAGTCATGCTAAGTAAAAATCCTGAAGTATACTGAGCTTTTTCTACACTACAATAATCATGGGCGGCTCTGTTTAGACTACACAAAAAGCCAACAGAGAAAAACAAGCCCCTGAAGAGAGATGTTATTTTACTTCACCTTGCAAAATAACATATGCCTAGACACATCTCTGCTGTAAAAGAACACTTAGATTGCAGTGAAAAAAAAAAAAGAAAAAGAAAAAAGGGAACTTTCCAAATTTCATTTGAGATTAATTAATCTCACAATTTTTTTAGTTCTTTTTATCTTTTTTTTTTTCACTGATCTTTTCAAAATGTTGTGTCATACACAAAGGAATTAATCTCAACACAATTTTTTTAGTTCAAGAAACAGTATTAAGAACAGTAAGAAACTGTATCATTTCTTAATCACCAAAATTTGGAAAGAAACCTTCCAATGAATTTCTCCTTCTGAAGTAAGCCTCTCATATTAGAGTTCATATGATAACTCACATTCCTTCCTTTCCGAATTACTCACTGCCTCTTTTTTGCTACATTTCCAGTCACCACTACAAAGGAAATGGGACACTTCAGACAGAAATCTCCCTTATTAGACAACCATGTTTCATTCTATGCATTACACTTATTTACTATGAGAGGATTAAGAGTCTTACACATAAAAATATCTTATTTCAACTCTCAGTTTTATTAATGTTTGAAGCCTGTCATGAAAACAGTGTCACCTGAAGAAAAATCAACCTTTCAACTTTCATGGTGGTGAGAGAGATGGCACTAGCCATTACCTAGGGAACCATACAAAATTGCTTTTAAGTTTTTATTTTGTATCTAATTCACTATCTGGAAACAATAAACTTCATTATATTTTCCACAATATTTTTAAGAAAATGTAATGAAAAATATGACATAGAGTGAGATAATTAGGGAGGATAACAACAAAGTTTGTGCACAAAAAGGAACACACTAAATTTCACATAATTAAAGAGTTACAGTTTGATGAACTAAATACACAAGTTTTCATTATGTACTTAAGCTTCTTTTTTATGAGTACTGTGGATAAATTTATTTTACTGTAACATTTACTTGATGGAGGTTTAGGATCTTGCCTTTAAGGACTCAGATTCAAAATAACTAGTTTCAGTTTATAAATTTCCCCATGCAATTAATTTGTTTTCGCTGCAGTGCTCTGTCTTAAAAAACAAACAAAAAAAATCTCAGAAAACAAATAAACAAAAAAAAACTCCTACAAATAATAGTACTGGCATTCACTTTCAATAAGTGGAATTTATTTAAACACTAAGATTTTTAAGATATCAGTCTGTGCATTATGTTAAATGTCTAAATGAGGGGGACTTATTTTGGTTATGCATAGTCATGAGATTTGGCACACCACAGTACTCCAGTGGAAGAGCAAATCAGATGAAGTCATAAAACTCAAAGAGAGGATGTACTTAAATTCTAAAAGATATATTCAATGACTGTTGTAAAAATGGAATGATAAAAAACTTTTAGTCCTCATACAAAGTGTTAGATTTTTTTTAAATCTTTGTCAGCATCTGCAAGCAACCTTTTCATAGAAAGATACTTAGTGACAGTTTGTGAGAAATTATTGAATGTGCTTCGCTTTTCAAGGCAAAAAGATTTTCATGTCTAAACATGTCATGATTACAGAAGTTTATCTAGTTTATTATAATCTTATATTCCAAGATATTAAAGAGTCCACACCACGACCAGTAAACCTGTTTGGTATTTAAAAAATACAGTAACATTTCTTTCCCGTGATAATCTTTTCTTGGTACAACATGCTTTCTAAAATGATAGTAACTTTTTTTGCCTGGAATTTCTTCAAACAATCCATGTATTTCTTGATTGTTCTGGACAGTACAGTGGAGCTGAGGCTCTACCCAAACAGATCAGAGAATAGAAATTCCTTTTTTCACAGGCTCTGTGTCTGTTCATCTACTCCTATGATTAAATTTTAGCAGCAGTATGGAATACTTGATTCATATTTTATTTACTTTGTACTAAGTGCAACACTTCTGCAGAATGCTATCTAGACATTTGATCCTACTTCACATCTCTGCTGATTATTGTTGTGACAGGATAGCAAGTTGCACTATTCCATATTCATTTTTTCAGAGGTCTCTTACTTTTTTCAATATTACTGTGTGTATTCTAATCCTCTCCTATAACATATGGGTGAATAATTTAAGAATATTTTCATTTTTATTTTTAAAAAGCATATGCTTTACTTCATTATTTAGTCCTTATTGACTAAAATGAAAGTACTGGGTGCAAAAGAAACATCTGAATTCCTACTGATACAACTACTGTTCCTAATTTTGCATGTCAAGGCTTTCCTCTTCAATCCCTTTTATAGCAGTTTTCATAAATTCAATTTACATCTCCAATGAACAGTGTACAGAAGCATTCACTTTCATCTAAATTTCTATCCTCTCAAAGACTATTACTTTTCAAACAAAAGTCATTAATCTTCTAAATTAAAATACCAGAGTCAAGATATGCAAAAACGTAACTCAGGAGGATTAATTATCATCAAATATGTTGGTGAAGGCATTGTTGATTAACAAACAATTATTAATTGAAGCTTTTGCTATTAAAAAAACAACTTCTGAGATGTGACAGTAGTTTGAAGTCCTTATGTTTATCAATAGAAGACTAAAAATAGTTTAAAAAACTGTTCCCACTAACTGAAAATATGGAGCAGTTTTTTATATTGTTTACTTTATCTCTTCCCTTCTTTCTCCTCTTTCCTTCCCTATTTTTGATGTCTCATTTACTTTGGAGTTACTCTTACTATTGTACTTTGAAGGGGTATTTGTGTTCTGAACTTCAGATAATTGATATAAAAAGTGTTTATCTCTGTGGATAAGTTAATAGTAAAATTATGATGAAATAACTGACAGAAGAGAATTCAATAAATAAATAGAGCATAAATAGAGCCACCAGACATTACACACAGAAGGTTTGCACTCAGCATGATGATTAGCATTACAAAACTCTATAAGAGAAATAATTTTATAAATTTAATCTTTTGGACATTCATAAACTATTACTATTTGACTGCATGAATATGAATATAGCAATGCATGTGGAAATTAGTAGTGGATGGAGGTACACTAATATTACATATTCCAATTTATAAGTAGAGAAATAACAAGGAATATGAGAAAAAAAGCAGTGAACCAGATTGGCCTGAAGGCTTGGACTGGTGGTGGACTTGACTGGTCTAGAACATGAAAAGAAGTTATATCTCCATAGGCAATCTGAAGTCCATCCAAGAACTAAAAGTTGAGTATCTGAAGTGCCATATATTCCTGCAAGTATAGATGCAGTGGTTTTTATAACGTTTTCTCCATAATTGCTGAAGGTAAAACAACTTCTACACTCTGAAAGAACCTATTCCCAGTTAGAATACAAAATAATCTTGGAAACTATAATTTCAAACAAAATCACACAGCACAACAGAATTTGGCATGAGGTATGCATCCTGTAGTTTTTTCTCCTTACATAATTCAACACTATTTTTAGGTATGGATCGCTTAAACAATTGAATAATCTCTGGAAAGAATTAGGAGGCCAAATAGGATTCAGTCCTAGAATTATATTCAGCAAAGATGCTGCATGTGATTATACCCATTCAGATTCAAGGATCTTTTGTGATTTTTTATTTGATTTGGTTTTGTTTTCCTTCATGAGTTTTGCACAAAGCAAACCTACATAGCAGCAAAAAGACACTTAGGTCAAAACAGTGCTGTTTTTTCCATATGGTAAGAGTGGGAAGAAGGATGAAAACAGATGACAGGAAAATACAAATGTTACAAAAGGTTGAATATTTTAATGTTGATGAAACATAGTCAAACAGAAAACTTGACTGATACAGCTAAAAAAAGAATGATCTGCAGATGATGTGTTCCATTAATTACACCCAGCTACTTATTAAAGAATAAGAAAATCATTGCCTTATTAAATTCATAAAATAAATCCCATGTGATGAAGATTGTTGATTTAGATCCAAGAAATAATTTTTAAGTTTTGAAAAAGACATTTCTGTCTCTCAAATACATTTTGAGATAATGACAAACACTAAAATATAAAACCTCTTATTTTCAATTTTACATAATCTTACATGTTTAATTTCTAACATTCCATTTCAATATAATAAATTGAAGTCCAAATTTTGGAATACACGCTACATTGAACCAAGTCTTAATTCTCTCTGTGTTCTTCTGTTGGCTCCTTTCTGAGAATTAAATACCCATCATTTATTTTCCATTTTATCTCATTAATTCAAGTCAATATTTTTCATGAGTCAAGTAGAACAAATGAAATTCCACATAAAGTACTGAAAATGGAAATCAAGAGATAAGATGTGCCTGAGTAAGTGAAAGAATGGATTCAGGATCCTAATTGGTAGGAAAGGTCTGTGTGACAGCCAAAATGTGTCAGGGAGATATGCAGTAAAGGACTGAAGAGTGAAGAAATAGGAGATATTATTACAAATGTGGTTTGGAAAACCAGGCTACTCATGACAATCACCTCTGATGCCTTGAATATATATCATTAGGACTACAAAACTGTAATACTGGCCTAAACTAACAGTAATCCTCAGCACAGCCAGAACAAATATTTAAGACTTCAGCTAGAAATAGAAGATATAGAAAGAACAACGTGACATAAACTTGAAGCATGTATTGAAACTTCCAGCTAAATTTTAACATAAATTTTGCAGAAACTTACTTTCTTCTATTTTGCAGAAAAAAAGTTTTCACTTAAAAGACTATTTTTAAAGTGTAAATGATGATAGATGTTTCAACCTGATATTACAGTTAAAAGTAACATTTTCAAAAATTTAGAAATAAAATATTTAAATTACTAATGGAAAAACATCTAAACAAAGTTTTAACCTTTACTTAAATTCTCACCAAAAAGTCATAATATTTTAGTATTTTGGATCTATGTTCATCTTAAATTATTGGTAAGTTATGACTTTTTGAAATAAAAATCAGAAATTTTAGATACTGATGAAATTAAATTTTTGGTAAAGTTGAGGTGTGGGGATTTGGAGGGGGTTTTTTTCAGTGTTATTAGGGATGATTACACAGTTACTTGTCTTTCTGAGGAAGTTGCAGCAGTTCTCAGCGCATTACAGGATAAATTTCCTTTCTGAAACTTTTAATAACATCTAGTTCTTTCCCTAGTGTAAATAGTTTACTTTAGATCATCAATTCTGTATTCTAAAAAACTGTTCTAACAACAACATGAAATTTGTATGCTAGGAAGTTCTGCCAAAACATCACAGCATAGCATTTAAGGAGCAATTTTCACCTAAAAAATGCAAGCTTGAGATATAAAAAGAAAGAGCAAATTCTTAAACTGCTTCCAACAGGGTATTAAAAAAATGTGTCACAAGGACTTCCCAAGTCTAGTAGCTGCTAGAAAGCAATGATCATGTGTTAAGAGTATGTTTATCTGTATGTATCAGCAGTATTCTTACGAATTTAACAGATTCCAACAATATGCTCTAATTTTTTTCCATCTACAATATTTAAATGAACTTTATAGGAATCAACTCTATTTATTAAGAACTACATAAATTATCTACATATATGCACTTTTAATATATGTAAATCTTATGGTGTTTATATTAAGAGAGGAATGCAGATGATGCATATTTATTCAAGCATATATAGACTTATATAGGTCCCTACTATTATTATTCCAGAAATGGTTTTATCGAGGAAAAAAAAATTATATTCAAGCCAACAGTATTTCTGCAGACTTCTCTATAAAGATTCACCATCAATTGGATTTTCAAGATGGCTATTCTCTGTTCTTTCTTTTACTTTGACAATGAAAACATTGAAAAGCATTTCCCTTTTGTAATGTTCTTTGATTTTACCCTTAAGAGATCCATAGTTTTAGAGGTATTTCACCGATTCAGTCACTCCTTGTGCAACTGACATTTTCACTGCCAAATCTTTTCTTAATGTTGTAATTTTTTAAAATATTCCTGCAAAACAGTGCAACTTAGTCCAGAGGAAAAAAAGAATGGTTGGATTTGTCAATGTTGAAAGTACGTGGGTAACAACAACCAAAAAACTGGTCAAGTCCTTTGCTTCCTAGTGTATTTAACGGGCTCATGTTTTCTAGCAGCATCCATACTTCTTTAAAAGAGATAAGTAATATGCTTTTTACTAACACTGTGAAAATATAATAGATTCAATTAATTCTATCCTTTTATTCTATCTTTTTAGAACAGTTTGAATTTGCAATGCAGACTTCAAATGGTGTTCTTTTTACCAATTTTAATTGAACATTAAACATTTAAATCAAACATTTGAACCTGAACTAGCCACTTTAGACTACTGTTGCACTCAATAAAGAGAAATACGGACAAGTGAGAGATAATTCACCTTATTCAAAAATGTGCATCTAAGATAAAGATGAGATGAGATGAGATAAGATAAATCCTCATCATAGACTGAACGAGTTACTCAAACTAAAGTGGCTCACTGACCCATTAAACACAGGAAATACTACTATCAGCTTGGCAGATGGTGATAAAACAAATCAAGAGAACAAAGTAAAATGGGGAGCTGAGGTAAAAACATAGGAATGGGAATTCTATTGGGATTTTATTAAAAGTGACAAAGGAGATAAGGGAAGATTTAAATGATACTGAAATTCAAAGATTATGAAATAGTTAGGGAGAAACAGGAGAATGAAAGGTCCAAGCATGTTAATGAATGAGGGGAAATTTGACTTTATTTTTGGAACCATCTAGGACAAGGTATAGGCAAGACTTGTCAGAAAGTAACCTGGTATGTAAATCAATGAGGCAGATGGTAAAAGAAGTTGGCAAAACCAAGTAATGATTTCTAGGTAAGGAACCTAGGATTTGAAGAAGGCAGTTGGGAATCCTTTGAGACTATGGAAAGAAGGGAAAAAAAGCAAGAATAAGGTCCAGGAGAATGCATATTAAAAAA